>JAQGBX010003357.1:0-17550 GCA_034698745.1 Megaphyllum sjaelandicum
TTTGCCCGCTGGTTGGCGCTAGTGGTAAAAAAATTATCATTCTTAATTTAAAAGTTTTGTTGTGTTTCTGGCCTAAGAAGATACATACGTGAAACATAATACTACTTATGTTTGCACACCAGATGAAATGATCCTTCAAAAATGGCATTAACAATTTTTCATTTTTCTATAAGTTCGCCATACTATTCGACTTATTAGCAATTCAATTATTGAATATTAATATTTTGGTCTTTATTAATTTTGGATGACGATATGGAACACGATTCTTGCCTTGTTTTCTCGCCATCTTTGCACGACGCTGCAAACTTTAAAAAAGTTTTCTCGAAAGAGAATTCGTCAATTTATCGATTGCTATTGACTTCAAAGTCTAGTTCAATGTCGAAAAGCCGCAGTATTGTTATTAGGCATCATGGCGCGGCTTTGCACTAGGCGATTTTGTATGATATATACCGGTATCGATCAATTTATCTGCTATTTAGTTATTATAGGAGCGATGTAGCTGTTTGTCCTTTTCCCAGTCCTCAATGTTACAAGACCCACCTCTTGGCAAGCTTCGCGAATGCCGGATGCATTAAGGAAATTTCATAGGCGGAGTTTTTCGGGTGCAAGCAAATTTGCGGCTAATTCATCAAGGATGTATTTAAATTTGCTACTAAATGCGATTGGCACCTTAAAGTATTTCAAAAATTGATGAGATTTACTCAAAATTTAACAGCTACTGTAGGTAATTTTTACTGTATTCAGAGAACGTTTGAAAACACTCTAAATACAAATGTAAAAAAAATACTTTGCAAATTGCTAAATCGATAATTCTAATCGCCTCTTAACCTTAGATCCCGTAGAACAATTGGGGGTTATGTAAACAACTTGGGCACAAACTGCTCATAAAGGTTCAAATCAATGCATCGTGCCTCACACAAATTATCTTTTAAAAGGCACCATTTCCGTAGAATCAGCATGCATGGACCGAGCGCAAAAAAAAGCACCGTGCACTTTTTATTGGGAAAATGTTTAATTGCCTGATACACGTATTCTTAAATCTCATATTAGAGTCATTGCCTTTGAAAGAGCTTCAGAAAAAGCTTGAAGAGAAGAAAGAGATTCACAAATTTCACGAGGGACTGGAAGTAAATCGCGCTCGTGTGGATAAGCATTTGGGAGAGCAATTGAGTTCCAGACGGGACTTGCGGGCTCAGCGATCCCCAAATCGAAACGAAAAGCCCAGTTAATTGGCCTAATACTTAATTCACTCACGAATTACCGTTGGAATTTCTCGGTGATCGTCGGCCACTCTTCAGGTGTTAAAATGTAAATTTGTTGGACATTTTTCGTGCATTTTATGTTATTTGTGTAAAGTATCTGAAAAGCAGAGTATATAGCCACAATATTTCTACGCATATTATTGAATTAACGTACAATTAATTCTTCAACCGAAATTTTTCAGTTTTCATTAGTTTTTTGTACGTTTTGCTACTGAAAATTGCAGTAGTGAATTATTAAGGTATTCATTATTTCTTTCCGGGTGGGTTTAGAAATTTAGATTATAAAATATCAATACCCGACCGCGCGTGAAATTTAGGCTAGTTTTAGACTCCTATATAGCGTTTTATATGAACAAATTTTATAATTTGCGCATGTAAACCTGTGATCTTCGGACACATTTATTATAGAAACTCAATGGAAATTTAAAGGAAGAAAACACTTCACAGCATTAGCTATTGCAATGAGGAAATTAGTAAGTTATATTTAGATGAGGCAGAAATTTATTGTTCACTTTTCACCATCCATAAAACTGGCCATACCCGAGGCAAATTATATCCGGAAGCTTCTTTCATGTTTATATTATTGTTTGATATTTCCCCTGTGTTGGTAGAAATTTCCAGATATATTTCCAGAATAAAAAGTGATCATATTTTGAGCAAGTTATATTTACGGAAAGAAACTGATGATGTTATAGGTTTTTACAGTAATGCACGAAAGTTTCGTTGTGTTCGATAGCCAATCAGGAAAGAAATACGTCATAGGATGAAATGAAGGCAATGCTATCAAATTCATTTACCACTACAGTAGAACCCCGTTGATTGGAGCCCCTATTAAACGAACCCTCTATTATATGAACTCATCAGCACGTGGCTCCTGCTGACCACACCGTGCGTTTATGGCTGGTGCAGGCCTCAACCTTGGGAAAATTTATTAAATACATGTATTTACCCCGTTTGAGGCCTGCTCGTAGCAGTAGTCGAGCTATTTCCACTAAAAAAAGGGATTCGGCTTTGACAAAAAAAATGAAAATGGTGAAATAGAAGAAAATTCATGATTTTTTCAAACCTGCACAACAAAAGTGATATATATGTACATGTAATGTAAAAAAATACTTTGGAAACTTAATTGACTTGTTTCCTATTTTTTTAAATTGGTTTTCTATAGTTTTGAATGTCAACCTCGATTATCTGAACTTTTCGATTTAATGAACACCCCCCCTCCCCCTGGTCTCAATTAGTTCCTGTAAACATGGTTCTATTGTATTTCCCTTTGAAACAATGCTGTCAAATGCTGCGTAACCAGTAGGGATATATTCTGAAAGTATCGCTCCGTGCGTGCAGGAACAGGCAATCGTTTAGGTAAAAATTTTATAAAATACTCAAACTCGTGAAATTATTGTATAATTCGATTACTTTACGCTAATTTAATTATTGGATTAGATGCAGAAGATATTATACAAATATGCATCATGGCTTATCCAATAATTTAGAATTATCAGCTTAAATTAACACACAAGGCTTAACCTATAAGGCATTCGCCAAATTGTGACATTATTTTTTGTTATTGTGCTATTGTGCCACACTTCGCGAACTGTATAATCACAAGTTGTGGATGGTTTATGTATCGTTGTGATCGCCTTTGAATGGGGCCTGTAACTGTGATATCCAGTGTTATTTTATCGATGCTATGATTGACATTGTCTGATAACTTTCCTCTATGATGCAGGCATTATATAGGAATTCACCCTGCCCCTGCATTAATCCTTAAACCCTGATATTACAATTAGTAAAGCAGAAATAACTGCGAAATAAATTTATCAAATTGATTTGGTCGAATTTGATAATATACGATAAAGATTGGTACACTTAAATCCACGTCCATGATGTTCTTTGTTTTTCTTGCATTGTAACACTGTCTCAATCACAAATAAAGTTGTTCTTTGAACTAAGCCAAATATTCTGTTCGAAAACACATGTAAACGCGTTTATCTATTCTATTTAAATTAATTTTTAATTTAATATCAAGTGTTTTGAAATCTCATTGCTACTTCCTTGTCGAGTCACGAGGGTAGGCCAGCTCACAAAATTTGCAATAAATTACTAAAAATATTTTAATTTCTTTATTTTTTTTTGTAAAATCATATTTTTAATATTTTAGGTCACTCTCTTGTGTTTATTAATTTTTTTATTAATTTTTTTACAGTTACTCGCAAAGAATCAATCATTGCATTTTAATTTTTTTACTGTACATGTACCATATATTATGACAATTTACAGGAACATACGATGGCTTTTCTTCTACATGCAGTTTTCCATACGAATATTAAGTCGATAACTACATCTAGTTGGCCCTGTTCAATGGAATATTCCACCTATACTTTTTAGGGGTAACTCTTTATAAAAATATGGCTATTATACTGTACATAGAGGACAATATTTTATTAAATCGAGGCATATGGCAAGGGTCATTGCCTCGGATAGTTTATTAATCCATATAGGCTTGTGTAGCATAATTAGACAAAATATGAAGCAAAATTAATGGGCAAGAACTTTCAATGTCAATGTTCTGATGATTTTTTTTAATATTTAATGCTCTCTGTTTAGGATAATCACATGCACACAAAATTTCCCTATTTACTTAAGCAGATTTTACCTTCAGAATATTGCTTGCGTATATGCTATCAAAAAAGGCTCAAATTAATGCACCGATGGTCATTCTGTTACGATTGTTGCAAGCATTTATTCCTCTTTAGAGAATGTAATAAAAAATTGATTGTAAGTGAATTAATAATTCATCTTGATTCTTAATAATGACTCGCTAATTCATGTGCTATCGTTTATTGAAGAATGCAATAAAGGAAATGTATTTACTATAGGTGGCTGAGGGGTAGCATTCTTGTCTTGCATTCGGTAGCCGCGGGTCCGATTCCCGGGTCGGCTATTCTGATTGTAGTTTTTTCCACAATCCCCTAGGCTAATGCTGGGATAGTTTCTATATTAAATCGATCTTGGTCGTTTTTCCTTTCCCATCCAACCGACAACACGATTGAAATTGCTGCCGGAGCTTCATTATCTACGATCTATGAAGTTACGCCCATGGCTGACGATGATGAACTACTGTATATGAGATGAAATTTACATTTCCTTTAATAAAAGATTATTTTGAAATTTATCGACAGAGTTAAACGGATGAGCGTGTGGTTAAAAATACGAATTACTTTCGGATTTTTATTAAACATGTAACATTTTACCTGCGTACTATACCGAGTGTTCCGTTTATCATGATTTGTCCAACATATTTTAAAATAAATACATTAGTAAATCGTAAAAGTTATCAGAATACAAGATTAATAACAAAAACTTGCCTTTTAAATTATGCAAGAATATTATGCTTCGGGCCTTCTATGGGGGGTCCCTTTGTGATTTTAAATGGGAAGCACTGTTTTTTTTTTGCAAATTATGAATCTGCACTCAAAACACATTAAGTTTTGTCTAAAGGATTTTTTTTGGCATTATCTTAGATGTTGCTGTAATCGATGTCCGAAATCGTGTAAAATACGCCATTATCTTTTTTCAACAGGAAGCAGTGCAATGCCTGTTGAAAAAAGTGAGTTGCGTATCACACGATTTCGGACATCGATTACAGCAACATCTAAGATGATACCAAAAAAAAATTTAGACAAAACTTATTGTGTTTTAAGTGCAGATTCATAATCTGCAAAACAAATTGGTCTCCCCATTTAAAATGGCAAAGGGATCCCTCGCATTTCCCATAGTGGGACCGGGGGCCCTTCATTCTTGCATAATTTAAAAGGCATGTTGATATTATTAATTTTGTATTCTGATAACTTTTAGGATTTGCTATTTATTTTAAAAGATTTTGGACAAATCATGATTAACAGAACGCCTGGTATAATTAACGCCCATATCGTGCGTCCTATTCTCTCTAATTCTTTTGTTGTTGTTCATTAAGTATACACGTAACTCATAAAACCAATTTACCGTTACGTTATACCAATGAAGGAGGCTATTCCTTGTTGAGAGTCGAATCGTTCGTACATGTAATCGTTCATGGCATTTTCACGTAATTTATTTATCGATGAAATAATTTTCATAATGAAAAACCATTAAATAAATTAACACAGCCTTGACATTGAAGATATTTGATACGCACGAAGATTACGCTCTTTAGGACAAATAAATTCGTTATACACGTAGTACCTGTAGGCCTATATTGAGTTGCCGCTTTGATGCACATGTGACAAAAAAATATCGACGTCGCTTACGTCAATGTGGGCATATGATTTGGTCACTCTATTCATTGAAAGCATGACCTTCCAATATCTAGAAAGTAAGATAATGACGTGTAATTTGCACAACCCATTCATCTATATTTAAAAAATCGGACTCCGATGTAATTAGTTAATGTTTTCAGTTTAGTACACTTATTATGTCGAATTCTATATAACCATAAAACAGAATAATTACAGGCACATTATTTTTGTTAAATGTAGACGAAACGAGTCGATTAATTGATAAATGTTAAGGTTATTAACTTTCAGCTGTGTTTTGTAAATTGTCTATGCATTCATTAATGCCTCTTTAATGAGTCTCCATTTTATCTGCTGCATCTTTAGCCATCTGTTAAACGTTTGACCACTTTCCTCAAACGCTGTGCTAACTGGGGTGTGAGACAATTAATTAACTTTATCAATATAATTAGTACCATAACAGCTTCGTTGATAAGCTAAATCCAAATTCATTAAAATAGACTGATGGCTATTGATTGCAAATTAAGAATGAAAAATAAAAGATCATGGTAGGCTACGTAATATATGAGGCGGTTTATGTACTAAGTCATCAATGAGAATCGAAGGGGTGCGAAGGTTAAAATCGATATCGTTGAATGATAATCAAACATTGTGTTTGTATTGATGACTCGCTGGACGGCCCGGCTATGCCCGGACTGTACTTACCGGTAGAACGAATTAAGCGATCGCGTGAAAGCAACGAAGTAGGCCTAATGAACGAACCACAAAACATATGGAGCCCCGTAGCAGAAGATTTTCTTTTTTTCGCTTTGTACGCGTTTTGCGTCATCACGTACGAAACAAAGAAAATTAATTTTCCGCTACGGAACTCCGTATAAGCGCGGCCCCGGAACCAGGCAAGCATCCTTTCATCCATCCACAACGCCCGAAACAAACAGCTCTTCTTTATATATACTAGCGGTAAAACCCGGCCTGGCTCAGGTAAAAATAGTGGTTTTGTTTTTCTAACCCCTTTAATGCGATCAAGAGTTAGATTTAGCTGTCCGTTGGTTCCAAAAGATGGCGCTATGACCTGGATATCACGGATGAGGGACGGGAAACCTGTTTGACAGTTTTAAGGTCCGGAGAAAATTAGAAAAGATTTATGGCCTTGTTATTCCCCACGGTGTTCGCGCTCCTGGGGTGTGTGTCACGAACGGCCAATCATACGGACTTGGCGTTTGTTTGTTTGATCCAACAGGATTAGCTAGCCTTAAAAAACAAAATGGCGTCGTTTTCTATTTTATAAACACGACGCCATTTTGTTTTTTAAGGCTAGCCAATCCTGTTGCGTTTGGGGCTGGCTGGCTGGCCGGCCGTACGGTGAGCTTGGCAAGTCCACGTACGATTGGACGTTCGTGACACACCCACCAGGAGCGCGAACTCCGTGGGAAAAAACAATGCCATAAATCTTCTCTAATTTGCCCCAACCCATAAAACTGTCAAACAGGTTTCCCGTCCCCCCTCCTGGATGCGTCCAGGTCATATGGCGCCATCTTTTGGCGCTAAAGGTCAGCTAAATTAACTCCTGATCGCATAAAAGGGTTAGGGGTTAGAAAATCAAACATTAATTTTTACCCGGGAAAAGCCGGGAATTACCGCTAGTATTTGATAAATAAAAGTACGAAATGGAAAATAATTATGATACATTTCTGCAAAACATAGCTAAATAAGAATACATATACTTGCTTTTGCTAACTATTAAGCCAATAAAAGGTGGATTCATGAACAAAACTAAAATTGCCTAATCTGTTTACACATTTAATTACATTTTATAAAGAAATGCACTTCAGGCTAGTTACGAGCATTTAAATATTTATTTAAAAAATTGCATTTTATTCAAACATCAGGAACCCTGGTATTGAAAAATATGTACAATTGATAACCATTTTAAATTTATTCTGCCATATATAAATCATAAATATCAGATATCACATTGGATGGCATATTTCAATACATAAATGACAAGAAAGTTATTCTCACATTTGAAGAGTAGGACAATTTTGAGTTAATAATTGATTATGCAAATTATCAAGCATCTGATAAATAAAAATCTTTTTAATTTTATTTCGTATTAAAAAATGTGTAAAAATTCGATAACCTATTCTTTAATTTAGATATGATAAACTTAAAGGCAGTAAATTGAATACATAATTGGCAAGAAGAAAATGTTACACTTTTAAAACAAGGAGATTTTAAGTTTTTAATCGATAGTTCAAATTATAAAGTACATGGCCCATTAAATTAATTTGACTGAATTAGTACAATAGTTATGTTTTATAAGTAATAGTTAATTAAAAAAATTGATTTGGATCCTCTCACGCATTTCATTTGCATTTTCAGGGAGCGTGCCAACAAGCGCAAGCTTCAGGAGGTGGTCAAGGAGTTCAGCCTGGTATGCCGTGGACTGCTGGGCACTGAATATGGCACGCAGATCATGCCCTACCTCTGAATTCTGCACACGAGCCTGACTACCCAGAAAAATGCCAAAAATTAACAACTAAACGGAACGCAAATTTGAAATAAACGAAATGTACAGATAATGTTTGGAATGTGTTTGCTGTGATCGAGGCATGTTACGTGTGCAGGCTTTAGTGGCATGGGGGGCGAGGATTCGAGGCAATATTGGAGGAACTGAGCTGCTTGTGGTGAGTGAATTAATTAAATTCTTATTAACATACAGAGATTTCTGTAAAAATCATGAGGGTGCAAAGGGCAGTTCCTCAAGGATGGACTTGCCCGCCACTGAGCTCTCCACCCACTTTTCGGTCACCAGGTGGAACACTTTGCTTCGATGCCTGCGGATTCGCTTCAGCTCTTCAAGGCGATCCAAACAACTATTATACAAAAAAGCATGTCTGTTATTGGCATCTTTTGTATGTGCAAAATATCATTCTTGGACACTGTTTTGAAACAGACCAACAACAAATGAAATGATTGTATGGCTATTAAAATCAGCTAATACGACATGCTGCACTTAGGGCCGGTTGCATCAACAGAGGTTAAGAATAACCTAAGGTTAACCTACTGCGTAACTCTAGGTTAACCCACGGTTGCATTGCACAAGCACGGGTTAGGTAAAAAGTGAAGAGAAAAGTTAATCCAGCCAGTAGGCAGGATTAACCTTGGGTTATTAGGACAAACAACATGGCGGACACTACGGATGAATCTGATGAAGCTAGGATATTGCACGTGCTACATCACCTGGCCATGCAGACGTGGAAGCCAGCATGCACAATTTGGCTGCGTTCACGTTGGACCTTTGGTAGCATTTTTCAAAGTTAGTTCCATTTCTGTATTCCATTTTGGTTTCAAAAGGTTAAACATGAGTTTTATAACCCTCGGGATATTTCATCGAGAGTGAATTGGTGCAATACAAACATCTAACCAGAAGGTTAACCTGAAGTCAAATTGTAACCCAAAGTTCGTAAACCTCCGATTTTAACTTAAGTTGGTGTAACCTTCCCTTAACGGCGACGATTAATAGCAGAGTAATGTGTGAAATGCTTGATTTTGAATTTTCAAAAAAGGAAAATTAAAATGGTGTGTAAAGTATGTGAAACTGGCCAGTAATGTAAAAGAGGAATGGCATGACATACCCATTATTTTTTTAATTTAAATAGCTTGGGTACCACTTGCTCTATAAGAATTCAGAGTCATGTGGTAAATGATCAGCTAATTAGCCAGGGAAATTCAATGTTTTAATGTGGTAACATTCAAAATCAATGCCTCTATGTGGTTAGCTCAGGGCCCATTTGCAAACTTTCCGGTACAAATTGGCAAAATTCTCCCGGAAAAGTCAGGGAAGTTGAATATGAAATTTCCGGGGGACTCTGATAATGGTCAGCGGTCTGTGAAATACTGTATTTTTCCAATATTTGTCGGCCAGCGAAATATATTTACTAATTTTAGAATCATCGGTCTGCTAGGGCAAGAAAGGTGGGAAAACACTGATCTAGAATAAGAAATTGTTTGTGGGAAGTGGCTGGAAAAATGTTTTTTTAAGGTGATTCAGCAATACAATATAAATTTAGGATACAGTGCCTTCACTAGTTTTAGGGCCTCGAGATTCCAAATATGTACAAAAACGAAGAAAACATAATAACAATTCATGATTTCGTAGCCATACTCTTACCTCGAGTGAACAATAACATGAGTGACGTTCTCATTGACATCTGTTGCAATGACTGCGCCATAAAAGCGCAGATCCAGCGCCGTAAGCTCCAGTGGCGACGTCACAATTCGTGTAGAATCATCACCGATTAAGAGAAACAGGTCCAAATAAACAGTACACATACGGAACAATCCGTTTTTTGAACTGTTTGGAAAATATTCCATTTCTAATGCTGCAATATCTTTCACATTCAATGTTTCCTATAGAAAGATGTGTTTGAATTAGATTAGAATATTTCCATAACCCGCATTATCGCAGGTATACATTTTGTTACTAGTTCAAGTAAGGCCTTACCTCTGGTGTCACCGAGTTGAATAAATGGGTGAGTCCTTCTACTGAGGTTGGCTCCATGTAGCTGTCACCGTACTTGTCGAAGGTACTTGCGAGTCGTTTCTTGGTGGCTGGTGAGGCGTGAATGATTTCAGATGGGATCCTGGAATCAAAATTGAGTTTTTTTATATGGCTGGGTGATCTCCGATCTTTCCAGAAATTAATGTTAAAAGCTTGCATGACTGCAGACTGCAGGAGGTTTCAAGCTGTTACATGACATACTTTTCAAACAGTTTTTTATGAAAATTATTCAACGTTAGCTAGCTTACCAATGTACAATCTCCCTGCTCTCATTCAGGCATTTCAAGAGCCAACTAGCTTTGACCACATCATGCTCATTAGCTTTGATGATGTTCTTTACCCGCACGGATTCTTTGTCTGCCAGCACGCAGAAAGTGTTGCGTCCAGGATTCTGCACAATGGTTCCACCATGTCCAACAATAATCTTTTCCAGCTCTGGCTTGGAGGGTGCAGCGTCGCGACCACTGGCTACGCAGAACTCTTTACCATGCAACAGGCGGGACACCTCGGCTACACTCGATGGATCAATGCCTCGAAAGTGTTGTACCACTGTAATTGGCTGCTCTACGGTTTTTTGGTGACGTTTCTTGACTGGTGGTTCTCCAGTTTCGTCTTCCCCGCCTTCTAAGTGCCGCGATGCAAGCTTACCACCTGCCACCTGTAAATATTGATCATGGGCATTTATCCCTGGATATTATGTCAAATGATAATTTTGCTGCAAAACCATCCGAGTTTGGGATTTTTTCCTGATACAACAATATACTCTTTGTTTAGGGGGGAAACAATTTAAGTTAGGTTTTGTTTTATGGTGATGATAAACTATAGGGTTCCTCCGATATTTGCATTATCTCTGATGTGTGAGGTCTTTGCCTTTTAGGTCTAAGACACCGATGGGCATTGTGCCCATAGTTCATGATGGTTGATGAGAGAGTCTACCAAAAGCACACGTCAACTACCTATTAATTAACAAATAGCAACATGCTAAGATCATTGAGAATGGGAGTTACATGAATCCCTGAGTATTTTTCGTCCTAATTCTTTGTGAATTTTTGGATAAATTGATAATGAATAATATCGATTCTTGAGCTCACCTTTCGCAGCTCCTCAAAGTCTGTAGTTGTCGTGCACTCAAACCATGACTTGTCATACCGAATTTTCTCAACTCGTGGAAAGCGAAGTGTATATCCCACCTTGTACTGATCAGAGGCAATGATTTCAGCGGCTTTTATCTAAAATGAAGAGAAACGAGCTGTAATTTGTTCCATGTGTTCCTTGAACAGGGTTCCCCCAAACCTGGAAAAGTTAGTGAACTTGAAAATGGCTGAAGGTTGAACTTCTACGTGGTTGAATTAGGGTCCATTTGCAAAATTTTCAACAGTTTCCGAGGACAAATTTGAAAACTTTTCAGTAATTTCCGAAGTCAAATTTGCAAAATTTTCCACATTTTCAGAGAACAAATTTGCCACATTTTCAATTGTTTTTGAGTTCAGATTAGTAGTATTATCAACAGTTTCCGAGGAGAAATTTCCAAAATTCTCAACTTTTCAAAATTTACTCTCTTTTCCGAGTACACATTTGTAAAACTTTCAGCAGTTTCCGAAATCAAACTTGCCAAATTGTCTACGTTTTCCTAGAGTAAATTTTAAAAAATTTCAACTGTTTTCGAATAGGCCTACAGATTTGTAAAATTTCCAGCAGATTCTGAGGACAAATTGGCAAAATTCTCAAGTTTTTCCGAGCACCTTTACAACTTTTTTACAACTTTGAACTTACAACTTTTTGAAAAGGATTGCAAAAAATTGAAAATTTTCCTATGTAGATTTTTCAAAATCGTGGATAACATTGGAATATGAAAATGTTGTCGTTAGTCCGGGGAATTTGATTTCAAACCTGGAAAAGTCAGGGCAGTTGAAAATAGCGCCTTTTTAATTTGATACCTAAAGATGATATATTCCTCTTTTCATATTAATTTTTTTTAATCGACTGAGGGTTTGTAATCTTTACAAGATTTTTTTTTAAAAAAAAAACTATATGGGAGAATTTAAAGTGTTTATAAAAATAAATAATCGGTGGCCGAAGAAATGGTCTGCAATGGAGAATAGTGTGAACTGACTAGTGATTGTAAATTTCAATTTTTAAAATAAGCACGCGTTTATAAAAAGAATTTTAACTGTTGTGTAATTTTATCATATTAGGCGCTTTTTAATTAAATGAAAATTAACGAGTGGGGAATTAAATTCCAAACCGCTTCTTTTATCTATACCCGGTACATTTTTTTTCGAATGCATTTAATTTTATGCCGAAAACTATCTCGTCGTGAAACAAAAATGTTTGTCCAAAATACATCTACTGACTTAAGGCTTGACAATTGAGATACTTGT
The DNA here is from genome assembly GCA_034698745.1 of Megaphyllum sjaelandicum. Classification (NCBI taxonomy): domain Eukaryota; kingdom Metazoa; phylum Arthropoda; class Diplopoda; order Julida; family Julidae; genus Megaphyllum; species Megaphyllum sjaelandicum. The sequence continues at coordinate 12,479 of JAQGBX010003357.1, forward strand.
CAGGTATCTAGTATAGAACTAAGCATTGTATATTCTGGAATGATCAGATAACACAAAATAGAATGGACTGTTGAATAAAATAGAATGTAAAATAATGTATGTAAATAAAGAATGTAAAATAGAAAACGACGCCAATTTGATTTTGAGGCTAGCCAATCCTGTGGCGTTTGCGTTTGTTTGAGTGTTTGCTAGCCAATCCTTTGGCGTTTGCATTTGTTTGACTGTTTGCGGTCCGTATGATTAACCGTTCGTGACACACCCCCCAGGAGCGCAAACTCCGCGGGGAATAGCAAGGCCATAAATCTTTTCTAATTTGCCCCGGACCATAATTTACTGTCAAACAGGTTTCCCGTCCCCCATCCGAGATGCGTCCAGGTCATATAACGCCATCTTTTGGCGATAAATGATAGCTAAATCTAACTCCTGATCGCATAAAAGGGGTTAGAAAATCAAACAACAATTTTTACCCGGGCAAGGCCGGGTATTACCGCTAGTTCGAAATAACGGTGATGAATTTTAACAATTCTTCAACACTCAAGTCATCTTTTTGGATGTTATTTAACTTTCTGAAAGAAACGTTGACATTTCAAGTTTTGGATTGAGGGGTGAAGCAAGGGGTCAAGTGACTAGCTCCTCATTTGCTGATGAGTCAGGTGCTGCTGTTATGAAACAATCATTCCTTTGTAGAAAAAATGCATTTTCAAGGGTGGCCGAACATAGTTGGACATCGTCCAGTTGGGGCAATCGTGTTGATATCTTAAGTACCCTTAGGGGTTCATAAGGGTGAACCAGCTCAACTGATTCTCGCACGTCTATGCACTGTTGCTCGCCAGGATACCAAAATGAGGATCTACCCACGTGAGTTGCACCAAGTCCTTGCCCGTTTAAAAATGGCTCCAAAAAAGGTAATAGCTAATCACTGCCCACTGGTTCTGCTAAATATTTGCTCACACTCATCACTTTCTCCTTCAGAGGCTCACCCACGCCCAGGGAGTCGTTACCCTCTCTCAGACCCTTTGGCATTGTTTGCAAGCGGTAATTTAGTAGGGCCATTTTTGGGCCAGCGATTCCTCTGCTAGCTTCAAGAAACGCTTTCCGGAAACCCAGTTAAATTCTTGGAATACGAAAAGAGGTTGACATGTAACCAGCATGGGATAACGGTTTAGATAAACTGCTCAGGGTATTACTTCACCAGGGAGAGTCACCGAGTAACGTTGCCGCGACATCGCCTACGTCCTTGGTAGTTTTTGGTGGTTTATATGGTTTTTACCTAGAGTGACCACGCCATCGCAGGTGGAGGTCACCTGCTCAAAACCCGTGAAATTCCTCAGCATTAATTTTCAACCCTGAGCTGTGGTCAATTAAGGTCCGCCTGGGCAATTAATTACCTCTTACATGGTTTTTTTCTGCTCTGATGCGGATGTTTTTTTTTTAACAAAAAAAAACTGCCGTAAATCATCATGGTATGACATGACATGACAAATCTTGCAAGTCGATGGGAAATTGAACATTGCCAATTAAAGACATTCCAGCAAGGCCAATGGCACAGGCTTCACTTCCTTAGCATGAATGTGCAATACGGGAGTATGAAATTTGATGCAGGAACACTTCACTGGCATTCGAGGACGTGTGGTAAGCAAATGCCTATAAGCCAGTACATACAGTATATGTACTTAAATGTAACTCGATCGTTAATTATGTTTTCTTCATATTGCAGTGTATCTTGTACACCTGCATTGTATATAGTACATTATCTCCAGGTTTGCGTTCATTGCGTGCCCAACTGCGTAAGATTGCATAAACATTCTCATTTATTCGTAAAAAGGTCATATACTGTACATTTACATGTACATGTTAATTTCCCCGCTGCAGCGCCATCATGTGCCTTAAATTGCTTGCGATCAATGTAGTGTTTTTTTATCAATCATTGTCTTGTTTGCGGATTGACCGCAAACAGGAGCAAACAATGAAATATCTGATACCCTAGTGACCTGCAGGTGACCCATATTGGTCAACTCAGAACTGCATGTCCTCGTGAACGTCCTTGCATACGCCCAACGGCGCTCGCAGTGAAGCTTTTTTAGTGCGATTTCACTCCCCAGGGGACGCTGCGCGCGGCTGACCCAAGTATCCGCTCCACTGCACCGGACACTTTTCCGGGTAACTTTTTTCAAACTTTATTGTTGTTTGGCAACAATACGCAATACGGTAGTTTAGGGGAAAATAGTTCGATCCATGCGTGCTGATAATTGGCCACTTGAAAATGTAGCCTCCTGGCGGCTTAATTTAAAGGTCAATGGGTTAGTTTTGGTCGTAATTTGCAGGTTTTGAATGCATGTCTATAATCCGCAAATTAATCCAAAATTGGTTTCCTGCCTTAAATTCTTTCTTATTTATTGTTTTGTTTAACGATTATACCCAATTTCGGCATTAGTAATTACACCAGGAGCGGATGAACACATCCGGAATACGGTATTTGGAGGAACTTAAAAACCCGTCCTATGCGAATCATGAGTTTAAGCATGATGTTCCAATTTACCAACATAAATGCTGAAAACGTGGCTGTGACGTCATCTTCCAGCCATGTCGTGTTGTTCTTAATGAGAGTTTTTGGATAAGTTTTATGAAATCAAACAAAAGTTGTTTTTTTTAGCCCGGACCCAGTTTCTCCAACATAACTGAATTTTTTCGAAAATGTTCAGTTGTGTGATATTCTAGAGTTCGTGACCTTTAGTTTAAGTACTCGGATGACCGGGTTACCAAGATAACTTTACGAGAAATCCCTGTTCGATTTTCAGAAATCTTTCTGCGGACGCCTGGCGATTACGTCATCGTCCATTCTTTGCGTGCCAGCAGGCGCATCGCGGTTAAGAGAAAGTGGATTTTATGCTAAACCTGCCAGAAAATGAGTGTGCGAAATTCACATTGGGTGGGTGGGTGATTCTTTTATCTCATTTGTTTTAATTCCCTTTGAAATTGAAGTTACGCAGCTCGCAACTTTAATTGCATTGCCGTGGCATGTGAAATTGTTGTCCTCATTGATTTCCACTCAACCCTTCTGTTTTTCTCTCTCTTCAGAGGAATTCGTGTTGCCAAACCGAGATAATAAACACACGGTATAGAACTTGAGTGGCAATTCGTGACCCGCCTTTTTCCTTTGCATCGCTAACGGGATATCCCATTTAGGGGCAAAACCTTGAATGGAAATGACCTAAAGGAGTTTGAAAAAAAGTAGAGGGCGATGGGGGGATGAACCTAGATATTTTTTATTCGCCTTGACTTTAGTCCCAGGTATTGAGGTTGAAATATTAATTCAATAATATGCGATCTTAAGAATGCTGGTTAGATTAATGGGCCCACCAGGTCACGTTGAGATGGCCTGTTACAGCATGATGAAATAACCAATAGATGCATGGAAATGATAAGCAAAGCCATTCATGGTTTTACATGTACAGTAATTTAAAGCAATACAGTGAAAATGAATTTTGAACAGATAATGCATGTAGTAAAGTTCGGTTATGGAATCAAATTGTTTTAGTCTTTCTAAATGATCTGGAATTAGCTTATTTGAAATTTACAAACTACAATTGTTGACATTAGCACAGTATACGAAATACCAGTACGGGCACTCCGTGTCGGCACTTTCATGTTCCAATGCTATAAAATAAAAAACGACTGCAGAACCTGACTTGATGCAGTTACAGTACAGTAAATATAAAAATTCCCAACGATATGATCGCATTGTAGGCGACTCGTTTTACATGGAAAAGATACCCACAGGATTGCATAAAACTGCCCGATTGGTAAGTGTATAGCAACGCTACAAAGTTTCCTCTAGGAAACGTGTGCAGCAGACGAAAAATTCCGTAACATATCACATTTTGATAAAGCAGACGCTGCCTACAAGGACAAGTGCCTAGCAGCACTGCCTAGCGATATATGGGCGTGGCTTAATGCGCATTTTCTATTTAGCCGCCGCTAGTCGAATTGTTGGCGCTGCGAAGATGGACATGAGTAGAGCTAGGACATGAGGAATGCACGGAGTGCACATACTGATACGTGTATTTCGTATACTGTAACATTAGCTACATAAGTTGAAATTATCAACAGTGCTTAAACATATTTGACTCCCTTTCAGAATCAATTTATGTAAACAAAATGCAAAGATTTAAAAGGATTTTAGACCCTAAATTTATGCTATAGTTTGAACTGAAATCCAATCTTAGAATTAAAGTACATGTACGTACACTGTACTTTACATGTACACTGTATGGACTGTTTGGAATTATTGGGGTATACACTGTATTTTACCACGCCGAGCTAGGTTATTGATAAAAATCATTAACACAGCTTCGAAATTGTTACAAGGATTTAACATGAATTTACAACATAAATGTTGTCAAGTTTCCAAAACACTGAAAGACGTGTTGATTTAAATCATTCACGAAGTTTTAAGAATCTCAACGGCTATACTGTAAATAATTAAGTAGAATGCACATTTTACATAATTTCAAACCGGAAACGTGTCGATAGAATTGATTACCGCGCGTCGGTTCAAGAAATTTAAAGTTTGTGCTGATTCAAAACTGGTATCGTCCATTTGCATTTACTGTATTTAAATATTTTTAAAAGATCGAGTAAAGGTTAAAAATGCGCACTTTTGTTCTAGATAATAGGTGTTAGTCTTTAGACTAATGGCAAATTTCACTTGTCAAAAAATGTACACTCGGAGTACCCGAGTGTACACTTGGGTACTCCGAGTGTACTCCGCCACTATAAAAACTACTCAAGATTATCACTGTTTTTAAACCAATTAACTAATTCCATTTTCACGCGTGACTAGATTTCTGCCAAAGTACGATTCGTAAAGTTAGTCTGCATGCGTACCCATGTTAAGTGTACAAGTACATGCACTGTATTTGAATTGTAAGCAAAATTTACTGTAGTTCTCTTCATTTTGATTCACTTTGATTAAAGTACTATGAATTACGAATAGTAACCATTAGGTTCAAATTCACCCTTTTCAATATACATGTACCATTATGACGTCATTTTATTGTAAAAGCAAGCAT
>JAQGBX010003358.1:0-17548 GCA_034698745.1 Megaphyllum sjaelandicum
TCCATGTAGACATTTGTAATATACCCCCCCCCCCCTCCCTTGGGTAGACAATGGTGTACAAAACGAGACCCTCCTCCCCCCTCCCCCCCCCTTGGCTGTCTATGTAAATTATGAACGGCCCCAAAGTAGTTATTTGCTACCAGAAAGCACCAGACTGCTTATTAATGGATCAAGTCTTTACTTGATACAATTTCAAGCTAAACCTAAATCATGTTAGAGACTATCTATAATGTCTATCAAGATTAGGCGTTATCTACGTTTCACAGACTTTACTAGTGATTACCAAACTGTACCTTTAAAGAAATGGTACAACTGACAAAACGAGATTAAACCTGGTTATGGCAAAACTTCTCGAAAATGTTTTATAAATTGCTTGTGGCAAATTAATAGTCATCAAGATTAATAGAACAATTTCAGTTTTCTGAGGGAATTACTAATCCTGTTTGAACTTGATGAACGCATACTTACAAACCTATGTATAATTCCAGCAATATATTTCAACAGGCTCTTTTTAGCTTGTTCCCACTTAAATGCATTAACGTCTAGTGATGAATAATACGCACTTGTCTTTCCCTTGTAAACATTAATTTTAAGTGTGAGTCAAGTATTACTAGGTTGTGTTCATACATGTATCTATTAAATTAAAAGTAGCTTAATGAATAGTCATAAAGGTGACGGTATAGGTTATGTCAGTAAGTTTTATCTCTATTTTTATCTTTGCAGAAGTGGCGAAGGCGCTGGTTCGTACTTCGTCAGTCAGGACAAATTCCTGGTCAGTACTTCTTGGAGTATTTTACAGATCAGACTTGCAAAAAACGAAAAGGAATAATCGATTTGGATCAGTGCGAACAAGTAATTTAAAGCATGCAAACACCCGTTTGGATAGAAAGCCACTGTTTTTATAAATTACAATATTAACAATATTAATTCTACTTAGGTGGATTGTGGCGTAACAGTTGAGGATTCTTGGCACCAGAAAAACACATTTGAGCATGTATTTGACATCCGTACACCTAAACGGTTGTATTATTTAGTTGCTGACCAAGAAACTGAAATGAATACATGGGTGGAGTATATATGCTCAGTTTGTGGACTCAAAATGCATGTTGAGGGTAATGGTAAGTTTATTGTCATTTTTTCCTTGACTTCACTGAATTTTCTAGTCTGACTTTAGTGGGAGCTAGAGTTATCTCGAAAAGGGTTCAAATTGCATATAGCCATCTAAAAGACCTAATTATACTAAAATTAGTCCAAATCAACTCCCAATCAAGGAATTCAATTTAGCCTAGTCCAATTTTTTCGAAATGTTAAGCTGTGATATGCATTATCTTGTTAATAATATACAAAGGAACTTGTCTAATTTGAAAATGCAATTTGAATTTTAACAGAACTTGATCAACCTGCATTGGAACTCTCAAATCAAGTTGTCCTGAATGAACCATCACCCTTACAAGAAATTGCTAACCTGTTGGAGGTCAATGCAACTAGGGAAACCATTTCTATAAAAGAAGACACTCAATCGTTGGCATCTGTCTCTACCTGTGGACCATCAGGGCCTTACATACCGATTAGCGAATGTATTTCTGGGCCCAGCCCTTTGATGAGCGAGCGCATGCGTGATGCAAGTGTTTACAGTGATGATCAAGATGACGTGTTTCCAGATCAAGTGCCACCACCGCCACCAAAGGGGAAGGATAATTTCCAAGGGATCCAGGCGGACTTTTACGATTACCCACGCCAGATGCATCCACCTAGTATGGACGACCTGCTTTTGTCATCCGATGTCACACTCGCTAATCGACAGAAGTACAACCTAACTTCAGATGAAGTAACTGTCTTATCCACTATGCCTCCACCTCCTCGAGTCAATTGGGACACATATCCGCGTGGCATGGAATCTGAAAACATTTATGCAAACAATAGAAGGGCCTCAGATTCACAGGAAGTCCATATCTTGAATTCAGTTGTCATGAGCAATTTTAAACGTTTAAGTCTGACTGAGAGTAATGTGGAAGATTCTTGCATCTCCCAGACTAATTTAATTTCCTCTACAAAACAATGCTCTTCTTCCTCGTCCTCCTCAGTGTCATCTACATGCCGAATCGCCAGTCAGAAACCACCACCACGCCCTCCGAAACCAAAACCTCGCCATCTCATTGAAACTTTGCAACTGAATAGTCAAAATGGCAATGCCTCAGGAAACACATATGCCAACAGTAATAATTATGATAACATTGTCAATTGTGATGTTTCGTCTTTGTACGATGTGCCTCCCTCAGCCCAAGGGGTATTTCTAAGCAAAAACCTTCCAGCCAATGTGTTTGCTTATTTGAAAGACAATGAGACAGAAAATATTTCAGATTTCTCCCCCCCATGCGGGAAAGGACAGTATTTGGTGGATGAAATGTACGATTTTCCTAGGAACACACATGATGGGCAACTGGAAGCCACTCCGCCAGCTCCAACTGGTGAGAGTATCTGGCAGCGCCGACATGCTTACTCTAATGCCCCAACATTGCTCATTGGAGATGGTGATAATAACAACAATGGAGAAGAGTACCTAATTATGGATCCGCATCAGAGACGGAATGGAAATGATATTTACACAGATATGTCAGGAGAAGGGCGCTCTCCAACATCATTATACAGTAATGTGCCAAGTCCAATACACAGGAATGACTGTGTGTTTACAATAGATACTCCACCAGCAGTCGACAGAGGACTTAAACCAGGAAGAAAATCTGAAAGCATTTCTCACAAAACCCAAGTAAAACCTCAGCCAGAAAGAACTAATAATGTCATTGTCTCTACTACAATCCCAAACATACAGAGGTGCAATGCTCCATTAGTGAATCGGGAATTGAAACCAAAGAGAATGCCAGATGGAGTGGAAAGTAAGGCTGATCTGTGGTTCTCAGAACCAAGACCTTGCCTTAGTTGCCTAAATTGGACATACAACTTTTTAATAATACACACTTTTCATTACAGCGACAACAGTAGCATCGCAATTGGGGCATGCGACTGCATCCGCTTCAACATTGCCCTCATCATACATCAATCTTAACAAAAATAAACGCAGCTTTAGGAAACCAAGGTACACATAGTTAAAACTTTGTTAATTCAACTTAATGAATTAGTAATGCAATAGGGCTCATACAGGATTTATACATGTATAACAAGAAAAATCTAGAAACTTATATGAAATTTATCTACGCTCTAACGCAATTTTAAAATTTTGCAGAGTGGTTCCAGGCCGTGCTACAGCATCATATAGTCGATCGACCAGCAACAATAACATGTTGCACCCAAACAATTGGTCAAAAGACAGATCAAGTTCTGATGACGACCAATCAAGTTCATGTACAAGTAGCCGACGTAATTCATCTAATGATGACCATGTGGGAAATAAACAGGTGAGATAATTACTGCAAGTCAACATTTAGGGAAAAGTTAAAAGTATAAATAAATTATATTGGAGTTTATAACGTACAGTATTTTGCAATTAGCTGTTACAAAAATAGTCAACTATACTGTAGAGTCCGAATTATCGAGGAGATTAGTAAACGAAGCCCTGGATAATCTGCATAAACTAAAGAAAATATGAAAAATATGGCATAATCATAAATTAAATGTAGGCTCATATCTTATTCTTAAAATTTGTTTAGATATTATGGAATAGTTTAATTGTAAGATTTAAAAGTTTAAGTATCTTAAATTTGAACATGATTGGAAAAGGTTTTAGTTTCCCCAATTATTGAATTTAAACTAATTATGACTTTTACCAAGTCCTGCTATGTCCCATGTAAACATCAGCACTAATACATTGTTAATTTACAGACATCACATGCAAAATCTCCTTCACCACGTGCCATTAACTCCAGCAAATCATCCAAACAATCTGGGGCATGTGGATCTTCTCAATCAACTGAACCAGAACTCCACTATTTGGACCTGGATTTAGAAAATGATGCTAAGGCGCAGAGTCCTAAATCGCCCAGCCCTAAATCACCTGAAAAACTAACTAGCACAGTGTACAATACAGTAGACTTTGTGCGAACAAAGGCCTTCAATGACACACGTCAACATGTCGAAGCTACATACAGAAAATCCTAAAAAACAGGCTCGTGTGTTATTACAAAGTGTGCTCAATTTGGTCTTTGAGCAGTGGAGAGTACAAAGTGGTGATTATTGAAATCATGATTGATTTAAGATGCAAGTCTGAGAAATGCAAACTAGGAAAGCAACACTAAATTTCTAGTTTGAAATATTTAACTTAGGATCTCAAATAAACTATTTAATCGCCTGGAGAAATTCACACATCTTTTTAAAAAAACATGCTTTTGCACCTTTTTATAATCTTATACAGATACTTCTTTGTCCATGCTATAAATTACTGCAACAAAAGAATTACATTAAGAATCTGTGTGATGTTTCAATTGCAAAATCATTCACCTAGCCTTGAATTGAATGGTACAGAGTATATCTATCATGCACATACTTGGAAAAATGGTCCTTTACCTGGACAGTACTTTTAGTTAAAACGATTTATACACCAAAATCTCTTGCTTGGAAACGTTGCTTTTTATTGTGAAATTTTGACCAGGTCTATATGTGATAAACATGTACTATCTTCATCTTTTGTGTAATATATGAATAAATAAGCCACCAATTTCACAACCTTTTCTAATGAACTGAAAATATACTGTACATTATTCCATGAGGCAAGCATCATTTCTACACACATTCCAGGATTTTATGCAAAGCCAGATAAATGTTTGAAAGAACCTCTATTCTCTGGCTGGGAGGTTTGGTCAGTGAAGAATGCAGCGCCAATATGAAATAGCCATAAACTTTCAAGTTTCAAAATAGTGTAAATTTAAAAGGTGATGAGATATGCATGAAATATTGTACATGTATTAGAAGTCTATCCCTAATATAATAGTTATATATGTGAACAATATAACCCTACAACTAAAACTCATTTGTCTCCCCTGTATTATACTGTAGTGATAATGCTAAATTGAAACAATTAATTGACATTTTGTGTCTGTTTTAATTACATCCATGCATTTTGAGGATGAAATATGTTTACATTGGGGAAATAAACTGTTGCCATTAAGTGCTACTTAAATGTACGTGTATGTGTTAAGCATAGGATTTCTGTGACCATGTTCTTCCCACATTTAAAAAAAAACAGAGATGGCAAGATCATTAATATGGCTATTTTTAACATTAACTTTGACATTCAACATCGCAACATTTAAAGGTACATGTATTTGAATGTAAAGAGATCTGGAGAATTTATCAAACTGTTCAAAACCTAAACAACTGTGTGAACTTAAATTTTATATGCCATTAATGCTATGCAAGTCACGTTTTGCATCTTTATTTAAATTTACTTTAAAAGATTTACACTGACTTTTATTGTTTGCCGTCTCAATCATATTTATAATCCTGTAGACAATGAATGTGCCCCTTAGTAGGCAAAGCGCGCAAATGACAATGGTACTTCAGTTATAATTTGTCAAGATGTTTTCTGTGAGTTATACCTAATGCACTATAATGTGTATTTTTTTTTTTTGCACATACTGTTTATTTCAATTACTGGTGACAATGCCCCTTCAATGATGCAATTGGAACTATGGATTTTTTGTATATAATAAATTATTTAATACTACACTGTTTTGATTTAATTAACTTCTCATGGACAGAAAATGCTCTGCAATATCATGGTGGATTCCACACAGATTTCCCCCATTTTTTCTTTTTTCGTCATTTTGGTCCTTGCGATTTAAATGTGGAAATTCCTCACCTGTTTATATGGAGCATGCAAGCTCTGGTTTGCATTCGGGAATCCCTATCAATACCCTGGCTGGGGCTTGATCAGTGGTCCATGTATGGCACAGTATGGTCGCGTGTAGTCCACTGGCATTTGTTGTTACTTTTCAGACGAGCGATTTGTCGGCCCCATATCTACCACATCATTGATGATTGATCATTATGATGGCACGTTTATTGCTGAGGTCAAGCCCTTTTAAGCTCCTACACAAGAGCCGAAATTACATTGGCCTCTCCCCGCCCCTCCTCCTGTGGTTTTTGGACCACTAATGGTGTTCATGCAAGCTATAGGTGGATCGAGGAATGCAATTGACCTCGGACTTTGCCTCGACTTTGGAAAAACGCTCGTCTATTTAAATTTAAGTGTGATGACACGTTTGTTAATTTTAGTTATTACTAATGAGAATAATTCTGGCTCATTTAAGGCTCATTTTTGTTTAGAACGATTGATGATTTTAGTTTCGCTATTTACTGTGACCTGACGTCCTCTTAATTTGATTAAAGTAGATTTCAAATTCCACGAGAGGCTTTACTGCAAAGCTAAAGGTATACAGTAGCTTTCCCGCCATTTCAACGTTGTTACATACAGTACATGTACATTATTTAGATCAAATTATTACATGTAACTACATTAAATTATTTTCAACCAACCATCCTTTATTATCATGAGAAAATCGTTTTAACTTTTTACGAGGCTCTTAATTAACTCCCCATAACAAAAATATGGAGGTCTAATTGGAGGCCTTTGTGTAAAAAATATGACAACTAGGAAAATGCAACGTGAAATCTCAATACCAGATAATTGCAGAAACTGAAAAACAATACAATTAAATGTAACAATCTGCCTATTGTAAACAAAACAAGGCGTATCAAATGACAAAAATACATTAGTCTGACTAATGTACTTTGGTTTGTGGCAAATGTGCAAAAAAGTGAGTAGTATGAAAATTGCAGTTTTCGGAAAAAAATAAATGGTGTAAATCTCTTAAAATACATTTATAATAACACTTGCAGTACATGGATTATGTAACAACAACCAGAAAAATTTAAAAATAAATCAGTTAATTTTGAATTAATTAATAAAAACGAATATTTCATGGCCAAAAAAAGTATGTGAACATCCTCCTATACTGGTAGAATTTGATAATTTCTGGCCATTGGTTACTTTTCACCTAATAAATTATGATGATTTAACTTCTGGGCATAAAAATTAATTAGTTTTTCCTCACATTGGTAAGTTTTACTGTGAATTTAGTTCATAAATGGCGCAAACTAAATGAGTTCTGGTTTGCAATGAGAAAAAGAGTTATTCAAATGAATTTTAGTTGAAATTTAATATCGAGAGATGGCAATTAAATTGAAAATATCATGTATGGCAGTAAATACTGTAAAATCTCAAAAAACAAAGAACACACGGGGAAAAGTCAAACTCAGAACAAGCAATCCGTGTAAATTCTCTGTTAGGGGAAAAAAGAACTTCATAATTATTTGCCAAACACATTGTGTCAGAATCAGGGAAAGTTGGGACAAAACAAACTATGAAAAGTGTTCTTCGGAAGAAAACTTCCTCCATAGACTTAAACATGGGGGTGGCAGTGGTATGGTTTTGGGGCTGTATAACATACAGAGGAGACGGACATTTTTAAATACTTATGATAGTTTGTAGTGTTCCAACCTTCGCTGATGCTGACGCAATTAGTTTGGCAAACATTTATGAAGATCTTTTTGGATTTTTCAGATCAAATCTAACAACCTTTCGTTTTTTGCTAAAACATGTAGATAATTTACACATATTGCTTGTTCTGAGTTTGTTTACGACTTTTCCCCTCTCTTCTTTGTATTTTCAGATTTTATATACTGCTATACGCTTATTCTTTTTTTGCCATTAAATATTCGTTTTTATTAATTCAAAATTTACTTATTTATTTTTAAAATTTTCTGGTTATTGTTACATAATCCATGTACATGTACTGTAAGTGTTGTTATAAATGTACTTTGAAAAATATACATGTATACCATTCATGTTTTTCAGAAAACTGTAATTTTCATACTGGTCACATACGTTTTGGCTACTGTAGATGCAGAATAATATTGAATATTTCTGAGTCGTCTCTAAAATTAAAATAGGCTCATAATTAATTTTTTTGCAGGCATACAGTACATACTGTATGTATTTTGAATGCTGGGATTTCAGGGACAAAAGGTGCACCATACAAATGTTCCAGACTTTCTACCCACCATTTACAACAAACACATTACAAAAGCTGAATATTTGCATTTTTAACATACAGTAGATCAGTGTAGTCGGAGAAAAGACTTGGTGTATTTATTTGGCATTTTTTCAAACACACCGAATAATGCCAAAAAAAATACTTGGTGGCAAGAATACCCAATTACGACTCCAGTTTCTATTTTTTTTCAAGACCGTAACCAAGCATTTTCATCAGAATAAGAAAATCAGAATCAGAACAAATTGTTGCACAGGCACCTCTTAAAGTTAGCAAATTTTTAGATTGTGTCGCAAAACATGACTAGCTGTACTTACTAATTTATTTACATGTCACTAACATGTGCCAATGTAGTACAATGAACACATTTTACAATAATGACAACTTTTGGTTCTATAAAATGTATTAATTCTGACCAAGATGTCACTGCATTTGAAGGTTACCTGTCTACATGATCACAACTTGTCATTCACACAGGTGATCCCATAAATAATGTGCATTGTGCATTGAAAATATTATTCCCAATACAAATAAATTACTAATTCCTCAAAAGCGTCAGGTGTTGTCTTTTCATAGTTCCCATTCAATAGACGTTAGTTGAATTTGAATCGCTCAAAAACAAATACTGATTCAAAGAAAAATGTAGAAAAAAAAAGCGTTACCGCATGTAGGATAAAGATGCGAGGTTCAATAATGCCGGCACGTATTATCAAATAAGGAATGCTGAGATGTACTGATGTGAAACTGAAATGCTTTAGTTGTGCCTTCTGGTAAATTGGTTATGGAGTTTCCACAGACAACGATCGAGCAATTTCCTTGTAGCATGGTCTACAAACTGGTACAGCCTGCCGACTGAGATGACCCGGAAGAGAAACGTTCTTGTCAATGCAACGCATACAGAACACTTCACCACATTTCCAGCAGTGGAACTGAGGGAAAAATAAGAAAATACCAAACCATTAATAATTAAACTAGCATTTTCCAAAATAATTTTATAAGTAACCAATAGTTGAAATATTGCCGAAATATAATAAGTTAATAAAAATAAACAACCTTATTTAGACAGGTGGCTGAAGGCGATATTATTAAAAATTGAAAACTGTTAATTATCAATACAATTACAAATTTGACTCCAAAAAACTTGCATAAACCATAGTCATTAGTAGCCAGGTAGTGCTGGAAAGCTAGATTATGTAATGCTAGCAATTTTTAAAGCACCTCGATGAATAATACTTAATTGGAAACGATTTTTTAAGTGCATAATCATGTCATCCGCTTTTTCTCCAGTTCTGAAAAATTCGTTATACTTCTCAGTTAATTTAAAAAATAAATAAATAAGGATACAAATTAAAAATGGAGCAATGCGTTTCATTGCATGTGCAATTTTCTAATTATTTTATGATTAATTTTTTTTTAAAAAAATGAGAAATTTAACGAATTCTTAAACACTAAACAAAAGCTAACAGAGCATTTTATCATGCAAGTATTATTTATACCAGGAAATGCATTTGAGATTTTTAATATTAAAAAAATTCAGTTTAGCCCCCTATCAAATAGTTTCTTTTTTGGTGGTACAATGTTTCCATGTTCATTATTTTTTAAACTGAAAACAGCAAAATGTGACAGTTTGTTTGTACCTGCTAGGAAAGCAGATAATTTCTTGGGGAACTTTTTTCAAATTTTAGGGAAACTTTTACTTGCAAAGTTTATTGATATTCTGAAATTCCTTCTACGTAAGGAATTAATGAAAATGTAAAATTAACAATGCTCAACAATGAAAGAAAAATTGCATTATTTACCTTTCGGCTGAAATGATCAAAGGGAGTAGAACAACTGCATTCTCTAATATTCCTTAGAGATTTCCAATCTAATGCAACAGAATTCAGTTCTTCAGCAAATTGTTCCACTGAAGGCAAGATGTTGCCATCGCTTTTCATTCTTGAATCACTGCCCTGAGGAGAAATTCCATCTTTTCCATCTTCAAATCCTGACTCCGAATCACTTATACCACTAATATAAGAGTGCCGATTACTAAGTGATTCGGGAGGCGATTTCAAATTAAGATCTTTTAGCCGAAATAAACTAGAAGTTTCAGACTCTGACCCACTTTCGGCCATTGAACCAATGACTGAATCGATGTCTTTGCTGGGTGTGTCAGCATGACTGAGAAGTTCACCAAGCTGTGCTATTCTCTAAGAAACAAACCAAATATATACATAATACAAAGTTTGAAGATAAGTGGAAATTAAAGTAACATCTAATATCGCCCACAAATAAAAGTCCGTTACCTTTTCTAAAAGTCGTACATGGTCTTCCAAAGAAGAGCTATGATCTCTACTGGCACTTAGGAGGTCGATGAAATTTTCTCTTGGATGGACTCCATTTTCAAATCTAGTATACATTCCTCTCCAAAATCTGCAGTTGTAAAAGTTTAGAAAATCAAAACAACTCAGAAGAGTTACTTCATATTGGTTATAGATAAAGAAATTCCCCCTTTTTTCGTTCCAAAGCATGAAATTTTAATCTCACAAAAGTCACATGTAAGAGGAGAATGCTACTAACTTGATTGTCTGTGGGGCCAAGTTAGGGCATAGAAGATCTGGTCCATTTTCTTCTTGCTTATACAATGGGTTCAGATATTCTCTCATATGGCTAGCAACGCAGCCCCATAAAGAGTAGGTTCGCTCCGATAACCTTAATTAAAAGACTTGATTAAAATCGACCGTTCAACCACTGGTCAACATGAAAACAATTTCTGACGTTCCTTACCTCAAATCTAGCCGATCTTTCTCACAATTACCAACAAACGTTCCAAACTGACATGAATACACATGATCGTGCAAATTTAACAAATATCTTTCGTTGAATTGAAAAGTGCCAGGAAAAAGCTGCATTAGTTGCCAAACACAATCCACAAACTGAGTGAAAACTGGAGAAACCTCTCTTGGGTCTTCCTGCACATGGCCACAACGGTCTGTAAATTTGTGCCCAAAAGCCAGCCATTCTTTCTCAATTAGAGCCTAAAGATAAGTGAATCAAAGGAATTAAATACAGCAAAAGCTTTATAAAGTGCTAAAAATTTGTTTGCTGAAATACCGACTTGGAAACCTTGCAAGGTCCGATAATATGGATCTAGTAATAAACCAGCTAATGAACAAGTTTGAGCTGTTCTATCCCAGCCATCAGAGCAGTGAACTAATACATTGGTTCCATCATTGATTGCCTATTAAGAACATTGACATATCATTTATTTTACTGTGAGTAATTTTACCTAGTAAAATGTATGTATATTTTAGAAGGTTAGTAGAAAAATTGGTTAATCTATGACATAATTATGAGTTATCAGCAGATGAATACGAGAAAATAGGAATTTCATTTCTGATGCTTGTGAAAAAGGAGGCACAAGTATGGTAAGCAAATATCATGAAAAATATGCAATTATTTTCTTTATACTATTAGAATAAAAATCATACTTGAAATATTAAACGTAAAATGCATAAATAATGATTGGCGGCACTTCCTAAAACATTTCCACCTTTTTGACCCATTTTTATTTTTAAGCAATATTTAAATACATTTTTAAGCATTGTCTTTAAAATAATTTTATAAAATGCCGACGGTAAATATAAACAATGAACATACCTTTGCTATAAAAAACGATGTGTCAATTATTGCCTTAATGTGCTTCAACCATCCACAGCTCTCCAATCCATTTAAAAAAGCATTCATGGATGGTACCTTCATCTCACAAGCTAAAAATTTTAACAATTAGCCACACTCATCTAATTACTGATTGCAAATAATTATTCTTATAATTTAACTATCTAAAGTTTCATATATATACATATAGTCTATGTGATTCACTTACTATCAATTAGTTTTGCTAAGCTATTCCGCATGGTATGAATATTCTCAATACCCAAGAAGAAAAATTTAATATTTTCATAGAAGCTTTCGTTTTCATAACCTTTCCCAGTAGCTCTGTTTGCCAAGGCATTTATCTGACAAAAAATAATAAAGCCATAACCTAAGTAATCTGTGAATGCCGACTTAATGCAAGTGCTATACAATTCATCAATGGAATTTAATGAAACTGTACACATGAATAAAACAACAGAAAGGCATGTTTACCTTGGGTCTGGTATCCACCACATACATGAATTTCCCTTGAGGATTTGCTCTCAAAATACAATTTAATAATTGCTCATCTTCCACATTACGAGCACTAAATCCAGAAAGTGGCTGACTACAGCGACATATAGCTGCCTATAACAACGAAAAATCAATAAAACACAACAATGTAAATTACAAGCCAAACATGTAATATCTGTAGGCAAATTTATCGAAAAAAAAATTTCAAATACCTTATTTCTATGAAGATAAGATAATACTGGCAATCTTCCTTTGCTTCGGAATCTTGAACTGCCGACCAAAACTGGAGTGGGGGCAGTAAA
Organism: Megaphyllum sjaelandicum; assembly: GCA_034698745.1. NCBI lineage: Eukaryota > Metazoa > Arthropoda > Diplopoda > Julida > Julidae > Megaphyllum > Megaphyllum sjaelandicum. The sequence continues at coordinate 12,521 of JAQGBX010003358.1, forward strand.
TGGTACATAAAGAAATTGGGGATATGTATCGCATATCTGCAAGTAGGTCCATCTTATTTAGAAAACGATTACTTTGAAGTGCCTGCTCAATTATAAGAAATGTTGTTTCACCTCATAATCTTTATTAATAGTCGTCAGGCACCAGTATTCATTTGGAGCTCCCATCCTCTGGTATTCCGACTGGAGATCAAAGAAATTCCAGCCAGCATTTTTTGGAATTTCGTCATTACAAGGGGTGTATTGAAAACAATACAAGTCCTCGATTGCCACTAAAACATTTTTAAAAATAACATTAACAGGTTTAAACAGGAGCTTTGACAAAATGGTTGCCAAGCCCAACCATGATACTCACTCGGCTGGGAGAGTTGCTGGACAGTTGTGAACACATCATGGCAATCTCTCTCTTTTGGTATCACAAAAGTAACACAGAGAAAGGTTTTGCATTTGATGAGAAGTGGTGAACCTGTTGCCGTGAGTGGAAGTTTTTCTACGGAAGCGATGTACATGTGCAATATCTAAAGCAATTAGAAAGGACAATATTTAAAGACACTTACAGTATGTTAATAAATATAAGTACACTGATTAGAAAGCCTTATTGTCGATATATTCAGTACACTTTGGTAAGCATAAATAAGCAAGACTAAACATGTGTTCTCACAGGCAATTTTTTCCCTCAACCTTTATTTAACTCTATCAGCACGTCAGCATGAAAATGCTATCGGGCCAAATAAAATTATCATGACCCGCTAATAAGATTTACTGAGTACCTGATCATGAACAGAGAATTTTTTAGCATTATTACACATTTGACAGCATTTGCATTCTTGTATTTTATTTGTGTCTATACAGTGTATTCAAAAATTGGGAATATGTGCAAAGAATAGTTATACTTTGGGAATGGGATTCTGCCATATTTGCAGAAATCAGCAAGAATATACATACCCAAGTTTCTTTCTTGCCTTCTGGATCAACAAATATCAGGTGGGTCGCTGTTAGGTAAAGAGTGCCAACTGATGGCTTTTTAGCATTGAACCTGTCCAACATTCGAACATTCTCCACCTGAAGAAACAATTTTAATACAAATCAGCATACGGTAATTGAGTGTAGAAGCACATAAAGAAGAACATCATGTGTATTATCATAAACAGTACTGTATAATCAAAATATAATTTTTTGGCTGTATTGTTTCAATTGTTTTAATTTCAAATATTAAACACTAAGATCACATACTTTAAAATATTACAGTAAAAGGGGAAATAAAGTTACATAAAAAAGAAGGATGGTGGAGTAAAATCACTTGAATTTTATAATGTTAGTTAATAAGCATTAATCTATCTAATTGCATTAAAAAAGTATAATGTTCTGCGACGTTAAATAGCATAGGTCTCTGCAGCTAGCTCACAAAGAGGTAGGGCCTAATAAAACTACATGATATCTGCAATATAAATGGCATATGCAAAATACAATGTAAACTGAATTAGAAATTTCATGTATAAAGTGAACTTATGCGACAGTAAAATAACTCCATGGCTATGGAGAGCAAATGTTTTTTTTAATAAAGTTACGCACGATCAGGCCTGAGGCCCTTGTATTATCAGCAATTCTTATGAGTGCACTCGGCATTTGATGTGAAAATAAATTAATAAAAAAATCGCGCATGCTTATACTGCATAGATGATGCAAGTTAGAATCAAAGCTTCATTGCTTCATTACTGCACTAAGATAAGTCAGCAGAAAGTTAGCATTCAATAAACCCTGCACGTTGCAGCAAAGAATGACGACAGCAGCATCTTCCGCAGTGTGCAGCCACATCAAAATGCTAATTTTGTATACGATTTCATGTAAGCCCATATTCAAAGGTAAAAACTTACACCAGTGAAACAGATATTGCATATGATTAGATAGATGCATAACGTAGACAATGAGAAATCCATACAATAAATACAATAATGTTCTTAAAATAAAGCATGGTTCACGGAACTCAGGGGTCCCTGTGACCTTATCAAAGGTTCCCACCATCAATATTTTCACACCAAGAATTTGTTCCTAGTTTTCACCCTTATTCAATCACGATTGTGATGAGCGGCGTGTTCCCGAAGCAATTAATGCATTCAAAGAATCGATTTATTATTATTATATCAACTGTTTAAAAAAAAATATTTTTAAAATTGTGATCGTCTACTATTTTTGTGTTTAAAGAAGTCATTTCCTCATCAAGAAGTTTTTCCTCATCAGTGATGCCTATACTCTCATGTACCACTAATAATTACTGACATTAAACACAGCGTACAGTAGGTATTACGCTGTTATCCCTTTAGTAACTTTTTCTTTTCCTATGTCACTCGGAGGACATGAAATCCTGATGTCAGAAGTGACATTTCAATGTTAAACCTCGAATGTTAACTGTACGTCCTTGTAAATTAGGAAAGGCCATTCGCATAATCGTCCAAATTAATGTTTATCTGCTTCAAGTAATTCATTACAAAAATTGGCGTTGCTGAATATGTGCCACCCTAATTTAATGTTCGTTTCCATAAAATAGATTCAATACATCACTCAATCACCCGAGCGTTTACAAAAAATCATATCAATTTTGCTTTACGAGGAAAAAAATCGCCAACCTTCCATTTTACCGACACAAAAAAAGCTAACAGAAATTTATAGTTGAAATCAAATAAGGCCTTTTCATGAGCGTTGATTGAATTTGAAGCATCACATAATTAATGTACATAGTGGAAATGCTGTATGCGTTGCTAGGGAGGAGTCCAGATAAAACTAGCATTTCGTAACTCCATTATAAACGACGCTTTCGTAATATTTTTGACTGAATAAATTGAACAAGCTGATGGCTAATTGAAAATCGCATAAAAATCACCACCGAATAACCAACCATGCAATAACGTCAGACGCGTCATTATAAACAACGTTTTAATTAAACTAAAATATGTTAATATGTAGGCCTTACAAATAGGAGCATTTCGAGAAACCACAAGTTTACTAATACTTGAAATGTAAAATCAAACCTATTAGACAATAATTCGGAAATAAATCTCTGAAATATAGAAATTGGAGTCTTGGAGCACTCAGAAAACACATTGGTTGCCCAAGTCGTTCACCAATTCAGCGCAACTGTGGAAGATCATTAAAATCATCTAACTGACTGAATAACATTAAAAGATATTTTCATAAAGCAATAGGGTATGGTTTCTGGCATAAACTACACAACTATCAAATTGATATACCAAATGCTACTCCGAAAAATACAGTTATACAGATTTTTGGTATCCTAGCCATCCTTCCAGGAGTGAAACTGAAACTAATTCAGACAGAATAACACAGAATAAATGTGCACAAGGGGTCACAACCCCTTACGGCATTTGTTTTTACACATCACTGATTTAGTTTACCTTTCAGTTGCTTGATTGTTTACTATAACACGTGGCCAGTCTGTAGTCTAGAGCAGCCACATGTGTGATTCCTGGATATTTCGGAGAAATGATTCAAGGAAATTTCCATGAAATTTGTTAGTTAAAGTTATTGCCTTGATGTTAGTGTTGGTGTACTCTAACAATAGTTCTTTACAGAAATGGCGGGCGAGAATGCTAACCATGCAATCAGCCACCTTGCAACCTAACTACCAATGCAAACCAACTCCAGTTTTGCAAATCGATGCAACGTCGCTCTGAAGTTAATACAGTATGTGAAAACAAGAAGAGCTTTTCAAATTCTAATAAGATGCCTACTGAATGCCCCTTCATGAGGACTGTGAATATCCTGGCCCCATAGACTAACACAGAAACAAGCAAGGGACAAAACAAAGAACTCGGCAGGGGACCAGTTCCGAGGAATGGCTTAAGTACACTGTAAGCCATGCATAGTGCCCCAGATGGAGACAAAAAAGAAATACAGAATAAGACAACACGATTAACAGAGAAAACAAGAGAGAAAAATCCAGAACGGCGGAGAAAGGGACAACCCAGCACACTAAACCGATATAATTTACAAATGATTCGACTGAATTACTTATACTCGAATGAGAGAGAGAACGTATCCGTGGTTTTCATTCGATAAGTATGCAGGAACCACACCGTACGTGTAAGCTCGTGAATTAATGATTCAATGCTGCTTCTGATTTCTTGCATCGTTGTTGAAAGGGCACATGTGAGTTTTGAGTAGTTAGTAAAACTTAAGAATTTTTAGGCCATGAACCATCGATCATGATCCGGTTCATGGTAATATTTTGAGTTCGAATCTGATCTGGTCCAGATCAGATCAGCATGTCTGCACCAATTAAAATATAACAAACCATTCTTACTTAAACAGCGTACAAAGCAAATGTTTGCACTTCGGCCGGCGTCAGAAAAAAATGTCTACAAAATAGGATGACTCTAAAGGGGATCAGTTTGAAGAGAATTTTACAGTCATTGATCGTGCAAGATGTTGAGGAAATATGAAATGGGATTTCCGAAGTTGAACTTATCGATCGGACAAACACGTTGGCAAAGATAATACGATTTACTAGGAGACAAAATTCACTTCACGCTATAGGCTACTATGTTAACAAACACTCAAGAAATTGTAGACGCGTGATCACATTCAGGTTGTACAGGGTTTCCCCAGAAACTTCATTTTCATCTTCCTTGACTTTTCCAGGTTTTAAAAAATTTCCCTGACCAATGACAATGTCCATGAATGTCGGAACGATCAACAGTGGTCGCAACGAGCACTCAAGGTCATCTCTTACTTTCTGATCCAGTGACTGTCAGACGTGGAGTACCTCAAGGTTCTATCCTGGGTCCTCTCCTCTTTGTGATTTTCATTAATGATCTTCCACTCGACTCGCCACGACATATCACCCTCTACGCTGACGACGTCTTCACGCTCATCGAGGGACAGACAGACCCAGACAGGGCCATTGAGGGAAGCCACAATGAGATATCAACCTGGAGCACAGCCAACGACCTGTCACTGAATCTGCAGAAAATCGAAGTACTAGCCTTCAACGGTAACGACTGCACCACTATCAAG
>JAQGBX010003359.1:0-17544 GCA_034698745.1 Megaphyllum sjaelandicum
TCGGAAAATGTTGATAATTTTGTAAATTTGTCCTCTGGAACTCGTGAAAATTTTGCAAATTTATCCTCAGAATAGGTGAAACACGTTGCCAATTTGTCCTCGGAACGTATCAAAAATTTTGCAAATTTGAATCTGAAATTGTGGAATATTTGACAAATTTGTACTGGGAAAATTTTAAAAAGTTTGCAAATGGACCCCGAGCTAACTAATCACGTAAAGCATTAATTTTGGATCGTGAAAACATAGCTATGTTGAATTTCCCTGACTTTATCAAAACTCTTTCTAACCTGACTTTTCCATACATTTCAAATTCCCTGACTTTTCCAGTTTTTCCAGGTCTGCTGGTATCCTCTCATATTTACTTCCAAATAAGTCATAATGATAGAATACCAAAATATTGATAACTGAAAATAAGAAACATGATTGGCTCTAATTGAAATTTATTATCTAATATTTAAAGAAGAAAACGTGTGGTCACGTTTGTGGGCAGGGGCCATTCAAAAAGGTCGTGCGTGCGGTTCATTCAAAAAGGACGTTTGCGTTACTTAGGGGTAATTAAAAAAAGGACGCCATTACCCAGGTCAATGTTTATGATTTTTTTAATTTTCCACGGGCAACGCCGGGCTTTACCGCTAGTTACTTATAAAATATACATTGAAAATCTCAAAGTGCACGAGTTCTATAAACACCACATTTGGGCGCCATAAAAATATATATATATCGTATACAAAATGCGCAAGCAACTTAAGTAAATAATTTCATTGAGCACAGTTTGAACGGAAAACTGTAAATAAACGTACTGTATATAGTTTTGTACTGAGCCACCATTTTTAAACTTTCAATGTACAACTTAAAATTTGCACACAAAAAATACTCATATTTAAATTCGACTATCTGTAAATTTATAGTACTATCCAAAATTTCCAAATTTACCAAATATGACAAACAAACCAGTTTATCAAATCAACAGCATCGAGCTGTCAACCCTTTATGGAACGCCTTAAAGGTTGCTAAATAGTCTTGTGGATGTCATTCATTTTTTAAAGATAATAGTAAAAAAATTCAATTGGTGCAAACTTGATTGATTATGACATGATGATATAAAAATTCTCTATTGGTCCCTGTAAATGCACAAAAATATAAACAGCAATTGTGCAAATTATCTAACAATCTCAGCTGTCTTTTAAATTCAACATGGGTGTAGTTGCAAGTTTTATAAAAAAATTCACATGGACTAAGTCCAAAGATAGGCAGGTACCAATGCCTCTCGGGTATTTGCCGGGGGCGTTAATATCTCACTTTTCAGGAAATACAGGGGTAGCAACACCAGGTGTCCCTGTACATCCTGTAACTTTAACCTTGCTTCATCTGGCTTTGTCTCCGACAGTGACATCTCCTTAGAATACTGCCGCAGTTGGGCGAAGGTGTGAATGTTGTCGTTCGGAATACAGCGAAACACCTACACGACAGTAAAGTCACCGAAGATTTAGTAAAGTTTTCTCTCTCGGCATTTTTTTTTACTCGCAGATATTTAGAGAAGTTTGTGATATGATCATGCTAAATCCACTAGCATTTCTACTACTTCGGAAAAAAATGCATTCAATAAAGTTCTTTACCTTCTCAAATATATCGGTGTTTCGAGATGCAACTTTCAGCCACACTTCTTTGAAGAACTTGTCGCTTACCGGATCAATAACATCAACGTTTAAAGCAGGGTTTTTAAGAAGTCCTAAATGCTCCCTAAATGATTAAACAATTAGTTCTTAGACATCTGAAGCATTAAATGCAGCAATTTCATTTGTAACAATACGACTATATATTCAGAATAATGAATTTTAAATAAATCTTATCTCAAGATTTTCATATTTGCTAAATACTCATGAAAACTTTCTAACTCTGAAAACTATAATTGGAAATACAATTTGTCATGGTTAGCTAAATTTAACTATTTTTCTGAAATGAAAATAAGACCCACATTTAATTCCCCACAACAATTCCAAATGCAAAACGCAATTTTTTTCTGTTTAGTTAGGAATCCTTGATAATCTTGCCCCAGATAATCAATCAAGAGTCTGCTGTACAAAGAAAACTTCATAACTCTGAACAATTGAACGGCTGGAATTGCACTGTGGAAATTTTATAAGTATACAGTTGTGCATACCTGAAAAGGTAACGCCTCAATGAGCTGACAGATTCTCCCACAGCAAACGATTTCCCAGCCATCATCGATTCATGCATGTCTGTATCTTCAATAATCACAGCTATTTCACTGTCGCGATCTCCTTTCATGCTGCGATCATTGATATTGGCAGATCCAATAATTGCAATGCGATCGTCTACAATAATCATCTTTGAGTGCACATACACCAATTCAGAGACCTGCGAATAACATAACAAAATTGCGTGTGGCTTCCAAATGAGGTATAAGACAAAATACAATAAAATCATACCTGCTGCCCAAACCCTTGGTCATGAGTTCGGAGACCATAGAACGTGAGGTAATTAGATGGAACACATCCTGACAATGCAGAAGTGCACCAGATTATACATGATTTTCAAACGCATAGTATGAGAATTTATGCAGTTTGATTAATGATTACTTACCTGCATTTCGTAATCGTTCATAGAGTGAATCTGCACCTCTACATATGCTAGCATAGTTCCAATGTATAATGGCCTGTAGAGCAGTTCCTGATAAAGTTCCGATATCACCCTCAAAGGCTGGCAGGAGAGGCATCACGACATATACTCGAAAGGTTTCATTGGCCCTACACGATTATTTATTTTAAAGCAAACATTGACTTGTTCAGCAACGGGAAAAACATTGCCAAACCACTACCAATAAATAACTGAATATAAAAAAATTCTTTATAACCAATAACATTTTAAAGCCAGATTGAATCTGTCATTTCACTTATGCTTACCGATGGGCTTTAACAATCCTCTCAAAAAGAGCATTTGCAATATTGTTGGAAACATAATAGTTGTTTCCGGTGAGACTTATGAAGAATTGATTCTATGAAAAATAGTAACAATGATTGTGAAGTTATAAACAAAGGCTCAAATGCACAAACAGGCATAGTGACTATAAGTGTTGACATTTCCCAACTTTAGTAAAATGTAGATGTAATTAATTAATCAAATTAAATTTGATTAATTAATTTTTTTAGATCCACATGAGTTACAACTGAATAAACAAGCATACCTCAATATAGATAAAATGCTCGGCCTCTGAAATAATTTTAAGATAAGCCTGATGAATGGAATTTTCTGTGTCTTTGATACCCGCAGACCATCGAGATGCGCTCCGCAAAACCTAAACGAAGTGACAGTCTTGTAATCCACAGTAAAACTGCACGTAATAATGCAAACCAAACTTTTTCTTGCTTAATTACCTGACAATTAACTGATTTCATTCTGGAAACCATTGGTTGTTGTTCATCCAAGTTTTGATAGCTTTTAGGGAACAGCAACGGATATAAGGGATTGTCCTTCATCTTTTCCACCTACGAACAATATTCTGATCAAGTTTCCTCCATATTGACAAAACCTTGAAATTGACAAGGTCGTGGAAAAGCCATCTACCTTAACTGTATTCCACCTTTGTATGAAATGCCTACCAACATCTCTAGCTGCTTTTCCTTGTACAACAATTCCAACATCATGCCATGGCATGCGGGTTATTTTTGTTCTATCGATTAAATCTGAATTCAAAGAAACAAAAAGACACAGAAAAAATGATACATGCTACCACGTTATTTTAATATCTCAAGGAAGCATAAATTCAATTTTTTCTCACCATGATAAATGATAAAATTTATATCCTCAAAATGCAGCAATCAGAAGAATCGATAATACATATTAAAAATAAGCATGTTTAAATATACATTACCTAAAGTGAAACAATCAATAGATATCACTACTATTATTTGTTCAATGCATTAAATTAGACTTTGTCCTAAATCTTATGAACTTGAAGAACCTGCTTTTCCAGCAAATTTTCCAAATTCAACTTTTAGCGTAAGATGTTTCAAAGTAGCTTAGAAAATAAAATTACTACATCTGTATTGCTGCATACATTTATCTTATAAAAATATTAATGTAACGTAATTCTAAACTATAATTTTCTGTGTACCTTCAAAAGGTTTGTCCAGGTTGGAAAAGTCCTTATATATAAAGTTCATGTAATCTTTTCCAGGCCAAAATTTCTTTCCTGACAGAGCATCTAAAGAGTGAGGAACTTGCGGGCTGAAGAGACGTGAAGACAATTAAAACAATGCTATATACATGTATAACCATAAATACAATTTAATTTAGTTCAAAAACTCACCATATTTCTCCATTTAACTTTAAAGGCTTCTCATCACTTGCACTCTAACGAAGAAAAGAGAACGTACAGATCAAAATAAAATATTTTATCCCAAGAAAAATATTAAAACATTGAATTGTTAATTTCACGTGTTATTGGCATACAATTTCAACCAATACATGCCCATGTAGTGCAATTAACGAGACTAAACTTCATTGATAAAAATTTCATTCAAAAATATTGAATGGCAGACATACGGCGTCAGTGTCGGGAAAATCACGCAAGCCAGGCAATGGCAAATTCTGCACTGCACTAGTCAGGTTTCCAACAATAAATGTTGATCGTGAAAAACGCTCGGAAGGAACTGATGCCGACTTTCCTAGATCTCCAAGATCAATTAGCCTATAAATAAGTCAATCAATAAATCATTAACATGCAAAATATAGAGCTACATGGAGTTCCAATGGAGCTTGCATGGATCGAATTGCATAAAAAAATACCTATGCTGATAATTATCCCATCGTCCAAAGCATAAGTCAAATCCACCAACAAATGCAAGCACTTGATCAACCAAAACAATTTTTTCGTGATGTGCCCAAATAAGTACTCCAGAAGGCAAGTGATCAGGGTGTCGCAAAACCTAATACATGGATTTTGAATGGCAATGAGTGCTTAAATTCTTAATCATATATTTGTAGTGTTTAGCAAGTAGACATATTAACTTTGTTACAAAGTAGTATATGTAACAAGTTTTATGCATAATTTCTTATGAAAATGAACCAAATTAATAAAGAAATATGGCTGTAAAAGCAGATTGGTTTAAAAAACTTGAGGAGCAAAGAAAAATATGGACGGATATTAGAAAACTAACCTTGATGTTTTGATGTTGACACATTAAGCGCTTGCGAGCATAATCGCTGCTAATGGCCAACGCCATTTCAACCTCCTTATACAAAAGAATGTATATTTTTATACCCTCTTCCTAAAATGCAACATAGTATGAAGATTGAGGATTCACAAGGTTTATGATGGCATTAAACAAATTACTTATTGAAATAAAGTATGATAAATGTACAACAGCGTAATCTCCCTAACATAGTCAACATTACAGTATATATGCTAAAAAGAATTACAGAATATCCATACTGCCTTCCGTTGTAGAATTTTATCTAATCTCCATTCATCTGTTCCGCGAATCGGCCTCTTCAGGAACAATTCAGGACTTAGCATCCAATCAGTGATAAATATTTCTTCTTTGGCATTGTTAATGGCCCTGGAAATGGCATCAAAATAACCGGCACCATCTACATAGCTGAAAAAACATTAAGAACGCTTTGCAATAACTTTATACAATATTGATGGCACACACATTTTTGCATTGCTAAAAAAATAAAAAAATATATTTCATACTAAAAGTAACGAAATACTGTTTACCATCTAGCCCATGAATTAGATCTTACTGGGGCAAACGACCCAAATCTATTGTCCTGGATGAAATCTTGAGCCGTGGTTTTAGCAGCTTGAAGAATTTCATGATACCATTCATACGTTCTTTCTCGGCTTTGACCACTGAATGTAAGTTTTCTAAAAAGCAACAACACCATATCCTTCTATTTAAATATATGGTGCACAATGACATTGAGCCATGGGAAATAAAAGGTAATTTGGTTATATGCTTACCTATTTTGGTTAATAACTGTCAAGCCAGTTCTCCGCCCAGTTTTATAAAAACCCATCTCAATTTTGAACCCAGTATCCATCAGCAAAATATCTCTTGTCAGCCCATCCTTTGGCCTCACAATCGCTAAAAATGTGTCTCTTACCAACAGCCATCTAAAATCCAGCCAAGTGAAAACCATTTATTTTCAGCCTAACATGAATCTTTAGATACAATTAAACAAGGGTCATTGATGCCATATAAAAAACTACCTTTCCAACCAGGTGGAGAAAATGGACCTGATTGCATAGGAAAATCCAATACAGCCTGCCGTAACTCTTTCACCTCCAGCACGTTTCTTTACCATGCCTTCCTTAAGTTTACAGCCGAATTCGCCAATAAATGACAAATGACTGATCTCAAGAAATTCTAACTGAAACAATAAATACGGTGTGAGTCAGATAACACGGACCAATAGCTCTATGGCCCCTTGATGTCGGCAACCATGCAGTGTTTGGTTGCTTTTCTGTAAAGGGCCAGTTGAAGGCGCTAAATTCAGTTTCACAACACTAATGTGACTACATGTAGTTAAATGCGGAAAACACCAGAATGATATACAAGGACATGAACCTGAGTATTTTTACACTGTATTAGCTTGAGGATGTGTAGAATTCTCTAAGTGGCGGCTCTTTCGGAAGAGTTTAAACATATCGGGTCCCACGCAGATGGCTTAGAGGCTAGCATTCTCATCTTGCATTCGGTAGACCCAGGTCCTACTAATGTGGTTTTTCATGGTTTCCCATAATTCCTCCAGGTGAATCGGCGAATCGGCCATGATCGTCGTCCTATCACCATATAATTCTAAATCACCATAAGGCCACGGCGCGGTGATTATCAACTAAACTAAACTAAAGCAAATCCCATTTGCACTCTACATGTTAAAGATCCTCTTGGGGGTGGAAGTCCCCCTTCTTAGGCATTAGAATTTAGCCCTTATGTGCAGAAATAGGCTAACGTTAAAAATCCACAAACAAACAAACTGTATCTAGCTGCTTAGTCACGTTATTGTCTATCTACGCATGCAAAGTCATTCAATTCGGTTGGGTTTGGAAGGATAAATGGTGTAGTTATGCCAAATATGTAGTATTTGACATTCCTAGAGGTGATATTCTCTCGTTCACATTTTGTGATCAATGTTATGTGAACATCGTAATGGCGCATTCGGATCGTCAATCTGGTGTGCACCGGGGTACGCTACTATCGGCACTATTGCAGGCAGCAGGCGCACAAAGACTTTACAGACTTATGCCTTACCTTGTAGCCTACACCGGTGCATACTAGATTGACGATCAGAATGCACCTTTAGTTTTTCTGACCAAAAAATAAATACACTGTGGGGTTTGATTTAACACGTTGAAAATTTGCACCAAACTTTTTTTGAAAATTTGCATTCGGAAAATGTTAAAAATTTGTCTTCGGAAAACATGTAAAATTTTTAAATTTTGTCCTTGTAAAAATTCTGCAAATTTGTCCTAGGAATAAGTGAAAAATTTATCCTTGGCAAACGTGTAAAACATGGAAAATTTTTGAAAATTTGTACTCGGAAAACGTGGACAATTTTTTAATTTTGTCCTTGGAAAACTTGGAAATTTTTTCAATTTTGTCCTAGAAAACATGGAAAGCTTTTCAATTTTGTCCTCAGAAAACGTGGAAAATTTTGCAAATTTCTATTCAGAAAATGGGCCCTGAGCTAATTATATAATGTAGAAGCATTAATTTTGGATCGCAATAACATGACGTACGTTGAATTTTCTGACTTTTTTCAAAATAAGCAATTCTTCATGACCAGCTGACTATAAGCTAATGGGGGACACTGGGAGAAGGCGTCCCCCAATGTCTTCCCAAGGATTGAGAGACACAATCAAGTCTTCTCGTTTTGGTATGTTCTAGTCTGTGTGTAGTCAAGAAACCCAATCAACAATGATGCTTGGTTCACTTCAAAACCCTTATCGAGCAAGGTGGCTTAAATGTTAGCATTCTCGTCTTGCATTCGATAGACCCAGGTTCAATTCCCGGGTCGGCTATCCTTGATTGTGGTTTTTCATGGTTTCCCACAATTCCTCTATTCCTATATAAAATTGGCAATGGCAGTCGTCCAATTCTATCAAAAATCATGCAGACAACCCACCTCTGTCTCTCTGAAACAACCCTAAATCACCATAAGGTCACGGCGCGGTGATAATCCACTAAACTAAACCCCAAATTTAAGCACACGCAATTGGTCCTTTACAGAAAAGCAGCCAAACACTGCATGGAGGCCGACATCAAGGGGCCACAGAGCTATTGGTCCATGTTACCTGACTCACACTGTATAAAAATGAAAAAAAATTCCACAATTTGGCACACATACGCCAATATAATGACTTACTGTTTCATGATAGTTTCTAAACATCGGACACTGGAGAATGGCATTCAGATACCTTTCTAGCTGCGCCTGCAACAGTGAGGATGGAAAAGGATGTGATTGTGGATGAATCCAAAAAAAACCCCAAAAAAACAAGATATGTGCTTACAAATCTCATAAGAAGCAGTTGTAACTAACCGCTCTGCGGGTCAGGCGATCCTGTCCAATTATTGTCTCTTGGGTCATTGGAAATTTCGGAATAGTTTGGATTTTTCTGACCGTGCTCCTAAATGAACGGGCTTCTCTATGTCTAAACAAAAATAAAGCACCCAAGCTTAACATTTCATTGTATTTTGCAAAATGTAAAATTTGATTAATCGATTAGTTAAAACTATAACAGTTGGATTTTAAAAGTCTCCATGATATTTCAAAATTAACTCCATTTAAACTGAACTCACACATGTGAAAATAAAATTTCCATGGCAGAAATGTTTTTAAACTGATAAACAAATAATTAATTAAAGGTAGACATTTAGGATTTATATTTTTAATGATTTTTTTTACTCAAGTGTCTAAAGACTTAAGGTCTGAAAACTTGAGTTCAGCGCAATGAAAAGCACTCAGATCTTCCATCACATGTTACAAACAGTAAAAAACTTACGATTTAGTTGGTAGAGGAATCTTCAACTTGGCCTGATGCATTTTAAGCTGTGTGTGCAAATTTAGAAAATTAATGTACCGCCTTTTAATTTGCCAATAGAAGTTTGCGTGTCGCAATTCAATAGTATATCTGGAATTGATAATTAAAAAGGGCCTTAAAATACATTATGAACTAAGAAGATTGAGAAGTTATTGAGCAATAAACCTTTTGTTAAAAAAACCTACACATTTGGACTTAAAATATTTGATGATAATCCAACCGTTTCAACGTGAACAATTTTAGCTTCCAGTGGTTTCCCAGGTAAAAAAACCTCGCGGGAAAAGTGCTCGAAATTAATATTCTCCCGATATGCATGGGTGTATGGAAACTGACCTGTAAAATATATGTTTGCATTTCTTATTTAAATTTAATGGAATAATAATCCCTTATTTTTCTATATAATTTTAAAAATTACAAAATGAAGTGTGCAATTAAAGACAATTGATCCATTAGTGATGAGTGAACTGGTTGTGACTTTGATAAAAAAAAAATTGCTGATAGCATCAAATGTTGAAAAGAAAAGGTATTATTCCAGTTTAAAAAAGTAAACTTTTTGCATTTTCAGTTAGCCCCAAAAAAACATACAAATAATTGAAGTGGGGCTGATAATATTGTGCAAAATTAGATTATGAACCTTCATGTGTTGTGTAGTTGTCACGACAATCCATGGACTGTTCTTCATAATTGTGCGGAATTTGAAGTTCGTCATAAGCAGTATCTGGAGAAGGTGGAGAGTCATTTTGTATAGACGGTATTTCAAGCCTCATTGAAGTCATTTTATCAATCCTGAAATCTAAAATGGCATGCAAAAATTTAAAATAAGGGAAAAGTGGAGCAATGTCAATACAACGATCCAAACTGACTCGGCTATCAAGTATCTTAGAAATGCCTTTCATAGCTTGTAAACACATTTTAATTGGGAATGCATTATAGCGTTATCTCAAATAAATACATACAGTGTAAAACAAGAAAGACTAAAGTATATACAGGGTGGTCCATAATACATATTAAATAGAACATAATATTTAAATATTGTATACATGTATATAGGGAAAATACAATATATTCTGACATGATGCAACTTTGTTATCTAAATTTGTTCTTCAATTATGCACAATGCTTTAGAAATGAAAAATACCAAATCTTCAATTTCTGGACAGAATTATTATCAGTCAAGCAAAAAAGAGCTCACCAAAAAAGGTCTACCATAGTTTCATGTTATCATGCATTACAACTTGCTTTAGCCTATCTAAAAATGATCAAGTTTGAGTTGTGTCAATTCTGAAGAGGGAGTGCAATATTTTTAATTAATTTTCTTCTTATTGATTTTTACCTGTGGAGACACTTGAAGTATTATAGTTTATTAGGTAAACATAGAATCCTTAATTAACAATATATGAACATAATGTAGGCTACTCTACGACCCTATGTTTGGAAACTCTTGCACCAGCCTGTAAATAGGCTACTAAATTCATGATGCAGATTGATACTCATAGATTTGGATTTTTTACTATAATGTAGGCCTATACATAACTTTAATGACTCGTTTTGATAAGTGCCTTTACAGTGTAGGCCTACATGTACCTAAAATGTCAAAACTGGCGACAGCCTCATCATAAATTATGAGTAAAGCGCTTACAGAATAACAAATGTTTCCTTCAATGGATAACAAGGACGTCTTATCTGTGAAACAGGGTTAATGAGAGTATCGATAAATAACTATGCACTGCATTTCCGCTTATCTTTTTTTATTACTATGGAAAACGTTGCATAACATTTGATGATCGTCCTCATTTCATATGCCCACCACCCATGTGATAGATAATAAGAATTTTTATGAAAAAAAATAAGCTTACTGTACGCTAACTTCTCAGATTATTTATACGTTTTTAACTACCATTAATCTATAAAATATAAGTCAAGGGAGTTGGCATATGGGATCTCAGATAGTCGAATTTGACTGAAAAACGGAAAAATAATAAATCAAATATAAATATATGTTACATATACTCTCCCACATTCCGAAATTAACCCTTTCGGAATTTCGGAAACCAACCGAAATTGTCATAATTAAATTTCTCCAAAATTTATCTCAGTCTGACTGATTCAATAGCACCATTACAAGACATAAAAATGAATTAGGTAATTCAAGTTCAAGACATTTTTGCTCAATATATAGTCTGTTTATTAGATAGATTTTTATAAACAGAATTTTAGATCCGGTTAAATTTGAACAGTTTATACATGTGATTAAGCCGCTTGAAAAAGGTTTTGTTTTTTAAAAAAATTTAAGAAAACAAAATTATGTTTCAAAGCAAGTATGAACTACATGTATTTACACTATTAATTGCTTGATCTCTTTATAGAGTAAATTACAGTATACAGTTTCAAAGAGTATCGACACTTCTCAGGTTCCTCATCGAACTACATTTTTATGCGCATAATTTTTACAAGTAGGCTACAGCTGCTTTTTTTTTGCATAAGTTCACCAGAAAGTTCGATGCACTGAAACTTGTATCTGTCATATATTGCACAAGACATATATAGCCTAACTGACTAATTTTACTATTCCCTAAACTGTGTGAACAGGTGTCAGCTGAAAATCCACCGACTTCACAATGAATGACACTTGTACAAGTGCATCAAGACCACAAAGAAATAGCAATAGGATGACTTATTTCCAATACTAATAAAAAAGTTATAGAATCACGTCACACACGGGGAAAGTAATATCTGGAAACTTGGCAAGTTTAGGAGTGTCCGAGAAGTCAAGCGCATATTTAAATTCTGAGCATTTTACTAACCATGGCTTTTTAAAAAATTAAAGTTCAATCTAAAAGTAATTAGACCTCATTCCTTATTACGAACTTATTCCTTATGTTTTTATAATTGGCAAATTAAAACATTTCATTTCTCGTAATTCACATTCTACACAACTTTTTGAAGCACAGTAATTAGTTCTCTATACTGTGACAGAAGGATACGTGTATACATGTACTTCTGCGCAAGCTAGCTAGATGACTCATTTTGCGAAACCATGAATGGAATTTCGAACTTTTTGACACGCAATGCAGAGCATGTGCATCGCCCATCTAAAAACTTGAACAATCGACATACAAGCCAAAATAACCAGCCTTTCGGACGAAATAAACTAACAATGCATGTAAAAATGGCACGCCACGTAACAATCTCTTACAAATATTACACGAAGTCACATACATGTACATGCACATTAGAAATACATACCAGTACGTAGCACACTTTACGTTGAATAGTACTTTTTGTAATCCATTACAACTCAAAGGCTTGTTCGACGAAGGAATGAGTATTGAAACACAATATCAAATGTGAGTGATCACTGACTGATAAATATTGCCCAACGTGCGAACAAATAACAACCAAACAATACAATATCCATGCTCAGAACGTGTTATCACAGCGACAATTATACCACAGTACTGTGATTATACCCTAATTCCCTGAAGATAATCCAACAAGTGGACTCGCCCCAGCAGCAACAAGTAGGAGCGCCCACGAATGGTACGGAGACCTCCAAGTGTTAGTGAGATTGGTTTTAGAAGCTAGAATTTTACAAATATTAGACTGCATTAATTTACAGTATATAATTAATATAAATTATATTTTGATATGTACAAAAATTAAATGTGCACATTTATTTTCTAATATTACGCAATTTTTCGAAATGCAGGGATTCAAGTGCTAGTTTATAACAAAACTACTAATTTCACATTTTTTTAATAAAACATTTGAGAAGTCACGAAAGGGGTACTCAGACAGAATTTTTATGAATGACACCTTTAGCAGCTGTGAAGTCACATGGGAAAATCAATGCATTAATTACAAACAGCGATAAACTTGATTGAATATTTTAGACCAATTAGCGCGCGTCGTGTTTGCACACGTGACTTCACGCACCCCTGTCAAAATGGTAATTGTAAAGCATCTATCTGAGTACCCCTATTTTATTGTTAGTCAATACAAATGCGGCCTACTGGATCGCTATCAAGCATGCAATCAGAGTCAGTAGGTTATTCATGGGATTTGAAAAGAATGACGCGCATATGGTATTTAAAACGCGTTGTCCTTCAAGAAATGCTAAGAAATGAATCATTCATTTTTCATGACGTACATATGTTCTTGGCAAAAGAAACATCATAGTCATTTGACGAACTTACATTTGCCAAAAGGTTTAAAGGAAATGCGCGTTTTATCTTAGTAAGGAACTGAGTATCCGCAGACCAAGAGCAATTCACTTTTAAAATATCAAATGATAAGAAATAAAGGATAAAGCTTAAATTTGAATAATTACTTAAAACCCGACATACTGTATATACATTTTTTTGTGACAAACTTACTGTATTATTTATGTTAGCATTCTGCAAATATCTTTATTATTCCATATTATATATTGAAACATATATCAGCATATACAGGTACATGTACATTCGATCATGCATATTACATTCTGCATCCATGCAATTTAAACCGGAAATACAATTTAGGTGTCCATAAAGTCTCCAAACAAATCTTATGGGTTTTAACATACAGTAGAAATAGCTTGGTGACTTCGTGGAACCCTATTAATAGTTCTACGGGAAAAACTTTACAGTATAAAAATAGAAAATAAAATTATTGAGCAGCCAAAAATCCTAATGACATACTGTAATGCTGCAGCATTCCGCACACGTCGTCAGTATGTAGACAAACAATATAAATTTATTTTAAATTCCTCATCACCTTTGGCACATAAATTAACATATGACATGAATTTTTAAGTTGCTAAATATACCCGCAATGCAAAATGTATTTTGAACATTCGTTCGTTTCGACCAAAATTTATTTGTTCATTATCAAATACAGTATTTTGGCGTACGATCAGTATGTCAAAATTAATTAACTAAAATTAATTGTTACGTTCAATAAAAGTCTTGGCAAGAATTCAAAGAATCAAACGACGCAGTTTTTCGCGTTGATTTTGGATTTTTGCCCAGTTAATTTTAAAAAAAATGCGAAAATTTAAAATTAAAAAAAAAAAACGTGTTAGCGGCAGACGAATCATACAATACAAAAAAGAAAATGCAAATCTGGAACTAAAATAATCCTATCTTAAAGCGAACGAATGTACATGTACACAAATTGTAACCATGCTGACACATGTACAGTGTATTTTACTGACGCGACCACAATAAGTTTCCTTTACAATTTTATTCCGTATAATATTGTTATAATATTGAAAACATTTTCCAGATGATGAACAACTGAACTGTACATGCATTTGGAAGAAATGGCTCACCAATTGCCTATCTCAATAATTTAACCTGTGCTATATAAAATGTAAATGTACAAATGTATGTATAGGCACCCTCTTATGCCTAATTTGTGACCCAGAAATTTGTTTTTTTTTAAAAAAATCGTATTTCACATGACACCTTTTATATTTGAAAGGCTATGAACCCCTTAATATCAATGAAATAAGTTAGTGTGAAAAATACATGTACTTTAACACGTACAGTATAAACAATTTTCAATATTTGATCTCTGTATCGTATTATTTTCCAAAACCTTTGTCAATGCACCATTTTTCAAATCCATTCCGTACAGCTGAAACATAGAGCTTGGACTTACAAATGCAAATCAAAAAGAATTCTTCGAACATTTGCGTCACCATTTTGGAGTAGTTTCCCATGTGCTCTCTTTTTGCCTCTTTGGGTTTATCTTTGGAGTAAAAATAGGCGTAATTCAAAGGATTTTCATTTTCCATCCCATAGTCAAATTGCAGAATCTAAATGAAAATTAAAGCGATATATAAATGTCGAAAGGTGAATATTATTTTTAAAAAATCACGGCTGCGTTTTGGCATGATTTTCTTACATCAACAATTATGTCTTCAACTTTGAGGTCTTTATTATTTTCTCCTTCAGCAAGTTCGAATATCTCCTTGGCATATATCGCTTTATTGTTCTGAAACTAATTAAAAATTCATTTTTCAGGCGGTAAAAAATCAACTAAATGAAATTGGAATAAGTTTCATTTTATAGTAATTGATAACAGATCACTGGTGGACCCTCTGAACATAAATGGTACTAAATTTAATGTCGTACATTATTTTTTATGTTGGATGGAATGGAAACCTGGTCAACGAAACTATAAAGGTCCCGTCTTTCGATTCGCTGCAATATTTCTTTTGCCTCGTTCATATTTTTATCTTCAGATACCAGAATCATGTGAAAAGCGGCATCTGATGTCTTAACGAAGGCTTCAAGGTCATCTCCAACCTCTGATAACCGATGTTTTTTTCTGTAATTTAAGTACAGGTACGATGAAATGTAAATTTAAAAGAATTTAAAAATGTCTCGAAATCCGAATTTATTTCGTGTAATGAATAATAGTTTGCCTTGTGGCATTATTGGTTGGGAAATATACAATATGATATATTATTTACCCGTTAGAACCTGAGACCAGGAAGTATTTATCAGCCGCAGAAAGAGCTTGTACGAGCCTTGCAAATAAAAAATTTATTATAAAATATAAATTAAAATAATAAAATCCCTTGGAATTAAAAAAATAAACGTAAAACGCCTTAACTCACATAGCCTCTATAATTTTCACGACTTTGTGCTGGTAAGCATCTCGGTGTAAGGTCCATCTTGTGTGAAACATTTGATAAACATTTAGCATCATCTATAATTAGATTTTATAACGTCGAATTAGGAATATCTTAAATGTTGCTATCTTCATAAAAATGTTTTGAAACTATAATAATGTAATACAACGTAAATTTGAATGACGCAAATTGCACTATAGTTTCGCAAAATGAAACTACACTGTAAATAATGAATGTTTGCATCTTCAAGTGGTAGGATTTCAACGTTTAGCTTTAAATAGTCTGACTAATTAAAACAGTTTAAAATAAAATTCGGAAAATGGAATGATATAAAATCTCATCAGTTTATAGAAAATTGTCAGTTTTTAGAAAACTACGTATAGCAAATGTACGTAGCAAGAACACCAATAACTTTTCGAAAAACAAAAAATTCAATATTTCGTAAATCAGATAGTAGTAATAAAGAGGATATAATAAAAATAAAACAAATAAAAAGGCAATTTTCTAAGAAAAATATTTTTTGTCAATACCATCGCATTTTTTGTTCATTATCCAAATAATATCAGTTTTTATAGCAGTTTTCAAACAAATACAGTCTACACTTGTTTGCATAAATAAAGTTGCCATGTTTCTATCATTCAAAAAAAGGTCAGTCTATAAAACATCATTTTCATCAAACTTAAAAAGACATTTTATTTTAAATTAAAGCAAAAACGGATGTCGTGGGTTTTCGAAGATTCTCGTTATTTCCTGCCTCCCTTACCTTGTCTCTGATGCAGATATGTTGACAACCATCTTCAGCAGTGCCAACTCTGATAAAATTGATAAGATGCGTCGGATCAAAAGACTCTTTCAAGCCCAAATAGTAGCAATCTCGAGATATATAATCCCATTTGTCGACGTCGATGCCGCTGATTTTGTTGGCCACAATCTGCGAGAATTGTAAAGGTTGCTGTCAAGATGCCAAAATCATTGACATTTTTGAGTACCATACGTACATCATATAAGAAGTTCTTTTTCAGTCCATTTGAGGCCCCAGCGGTCCATGCCTGAATTATAAAACACAGTTTTGTTCTTTGTATAAGTTTGTTAGAGAACTCAGAGCTTCATTACTGAGTTTACTTACGTGACATTTTCTGGAATCGGCATTTCCTGAAATTTGCTGCTTTATATATTCGATATACTTGCTGTGTTCTTCCTCGAAATAATACCCAAATGTACCGCCCAGGTTGTTATGTTTTATGAGATAGTCAAATAATTCGATGGAGCATCGTTCATGCTATATCGAAGATGTGATAAAAATTAATCAACTTTTAAACCGTAAGCGATCAAAGATGCTCGATGATTCAGGAGATTTTATGATATGACATCACGACATGCATTGATAAACCTCAAAATAAATTCCTGAACCTGACAGTTAACGAATTGTACGCCTTGCGAATAAAAACAGTGCAACAAAAATAAAGTTTAAAATTGTTCATCTGATATATTTTGATTTATTTTAATCAGTGAATTTTGAAGAATTCAAAAAATTCAACAACTGGCATGCATATGCAATGTTAAAAATATGAATGATAAAACTTACAGTCCAAGTGGAGTTTCCTCTTGTGACTGTTTGCAAAAACCTTTCCCAGGTGTGTGAAAAAGGACCGTGTCCTATTAATATAGGATTAATGTACTTATGTGGAATTTAATCTGGTTACTACTTTAGTGCTTAATTACGAAATATTATAATATACCTACCCAAATCATGGCATAATCCGGCCACTTTAATGCACAGAATATCCTTATCGTTGATGCCCAATTCGGGCTGCTTCTCCTTGATTTTGCTAACAAACTGTCCAGCCAG
>JAQGBX010003360.1:0-17540 GCA_034698745.1 Megaphyllum sjaelandicum
AGTACAGGAGGTGTAAAGTCGAGGAACAGACAAGCGCCGGACCCGCAATAGCCGCCTGCCTTTAATAATCGCCGGGGGGTTCCCCGGAATTTCAAAATAAGCGCCAGGGCGCTTAATTCCGTATTTACGGTAGTTTTGATTTTTAAACCTCCTCGACTATTTCCATCTTCCTTGTCACTTCTTTATCCAGAAAGTCGATACATTTACAGAATTTTTAAACTTTGCTTTAGCCTTTGCATGACGTTTTCCAGAATATATCATTCTTTCAACATTTCCAAAAATACGCCAATATTTCTTCAACTTTCACTTAATATTTAAATATGTTCTCCTTTATACATGTACAATGAACATTTTCAGTTAATCAAAATACACGTACGCGCATATGCCGCTTCTCAATATTTTTCTAAAAATAAAGAGTTCACAAAATTTATACTCCCGTGCATTACCTGCAGGCAATAATTACCTATTTCGCAAAAAAAAACCGTTCTTCTGATTACCGGAATAACAACGATATTAAAGACATATTTAGTCTATTTTTTTATTGAATGCATCTTAATTAACGCCTTGGGTTAATTAACTGCAGTCAATTTTTGTCTTAGTTAATTAGCAAACTTTCGCTATTAAAAAGCAACTGGATTTGCCCATATGCCTTAAAAATGACATTACTCATTCATATGGAGACATTTGACATCAGATCTTGTACAACGTAATTTCAACCTTCATTTAGTGAACCTATAGGTCCCAGTTGTCGGGTCGTATTTTTATTAGAAGACGTAAAATTCAGCAAGCCAGTAATCAAAATGGCCATTCAGGACTTGATGACATGACGCCATCTTGAAAGTCAGAAAATAATTATAAAGTGACGCCACAATCAAAGCAGCGTCCGGGGGCCGTCCATTAATAGGGTCATAAATTGAAAAATTCGAGCATGCATGCTTGATTTGGCTGGCAATGGCCATATATATTGTGATATTCCGTGTAATTGTTTGGGTAAATGTTGGGGACAAGCGTCATAAGGACTTTACCAAAACAAAAATGTACATAAAAAAGCATTAAAGGTCTTCCAAAGACCGACTTTCAATGAGTCATTTTGTTTAAGTTAACGATTCGTAAATTTTCCATCAACGTTTTCCTATCCTTGGTATGAAGTTTAAAATCTACGCTAGCCAGTTAAGACTCAATTCAAAGTTACAAATTAATCCTGTGCTAAAACAAAGTGGTCAATTTCATGGTGCAAATCGCCAACTTGGTGACATCCCATTTTACTGTTCATTCTGGGTGGGTTCCTGCGTGCTCGCATGACATTTTTTATTAAATCAAACTGTCGGCAATGTTGCGTCGCTTCTCAAAGCAATACACCAGTCTCCGGTCAACTGACCGACCATCTCCGCGCCGGTCATTTGTTAGCGCTGCTGACCTCACCTTGTTTTTGATTAGTTTTCTCGAAGGCTATTCATCGGAGGAGAGATTTCGTGAGGGCAAAATGAAAAGCAGAGAAGAAGAAAACCTTATTTGAGAGGAAGTTCAAATGAGAAGATAAACAGAAATCAACCTTGTTGCCCAAGAGGACACTGCGGTCATCTTGACCAACGACGACGTCAGCAATCCTGCATCCCATGAGGACCGTTCGTCCTTCGCAAACCGACAATGAAAGCAGAGAATAAAACAAGAGATTGCGAAAGGACAGGATAAGATTCCGTTACAAAAAGTGCAAGCGCGTGACGGCTGAATTTATGGATGACCCCAACAGCTCCCAATAGGGCCCTAAACCAAGGCCAACAAGCGACATAGCCAATGAAGAAATAACAGTCATGATAAAAAGAGCAAAACGCCATATTTGAAGAGATTTGGTGATGTATAGGCAACGCCGACTTCATATCAAATGGAAAAATTTCTTATATAGTTAAAAAATGCAAACTCACCATACACGTGAGCCGTGCGAATAAGTGCGATTTCGTTACAGAGTGCATTTGTTTATGAATCTAAAAATTCCTTTACATCCAAGGTTTCACAGATGCATATCAACGTTGCATGAATTAAGGGTGCGTATTCCAGAAGAGGAGAGAAATCTCCTTACTTCCGGTTATGGAAAGCCACGAATGCCTATAATAAAAAAGTGATGATGACGCTTCGTTACTTCTGCACAGACAGCGAAATTTAGTTACATCCGGAAATGCGGAAAGGTCCTCTGAATAGATAATGAAATGGAAATGGTATCTTAGGAAAAACGATTTAACGAAACTTCGTTAAATCCGAAATAATGTTTCGATGATCGATTCAGGAAAAAAAACACTATCGTATAAAATGTATTGTGTAAACCGGTGCTAGTACCTTAGTCGCTATCAAAAAACCTTTATCGCATTTTTCCACCACTGACCCAGAAACCCATGGCGAGAATGCCGTTATTTATTAAAGCAGTCTGTCGCTCCTTTTAACAATTCGGCAATCGAGTTGAATGGCAAAGTAATAAATGTCACGCTAAACAACGTATGCTGGAAACCTAGAAGATATTATTTTCCAGCTGGATTGCAACCAGCTGGAAAATCGCTTCTTACATCCCCTGAAAAAATTCACCTAGTACCCCAGGTTTAGCAACATTTCGTCATATCCGGTCAGGCAGAGCAAAGCTGTTGTATAATCTGGTGATTCAGGGATGTCAGTCACTGGCGCATAACCGCAGAGGAAGCGAGATTTCGTTATATCCGGAAATGCAACAGTGCAACCAACTGTGTAGTAAGGAAGGAGTACAAGCATTGCGGTGAATTTACGAAGAATCCTACTGATCATGTTGTCTGATCAATTGAAATTTCGTTATATGTGAAGATGGAAGGCATTTAACTTCACCCGTTGGTGGTTACCCACTAAGCGGCGCTTGTTGGCAAGCGTCAGCAACAAAGCTGGTAAACTAAATACGTAATAAATGTTCGCAAACTCACCGGTCAGTCCCTGCAATACGCCATATTGAGTGTTCGCTTACTGCAGCCAGCGCAATCTGGTGACCGTTTCACTCAACGTTTATCAGATTCGAACATGTCGCAGGTGCTGTAATAAATAAATTTCAGCTTAGAATGTTTTCCAATCATCTGTTTCGCACGCATCGCTGATCTAACAAGTTTTAATCGTCGATTACAACGCTACATGTCAAGTAACTCCACTATATATACTCTACAGTATATGTTCATTTCCTTCTGCTTTATGTAACCCAAGCACTTGGGAGATTTATCACTCCACTTTTCGATGTTTAATTACGCTCACACCCTGCCACGTTTGTTATTGATTAAACCTATAACAGAAACCAGTTTCGCCAAAGTTGCTTTGTTTGGCGTTAAATATTTACCGGAAAACGGAATCCCACAAGCGCCCCAAGATGGCCAGTGTCGCGTGGAAAATTGATTGATACGGAAATATTGTATGTACAAAGCTAAAAAAAAACGCAAAATGCCAGAAAATATTTTAAGAAATTTCGATTTCCAAAAGTCCTACCACTGGAATAAATGTGAAGATATCCCAAGTCGGTGTTTCGCGAAGTGAGCGGCACCGCCACCTGGGGGCGTTTGTATTTCCTATGGCCATCCATCACTAAATGCTTTCATCTTCAATAAGCACTGTAACAGTCTAGGTGTAGGTCTGCGTTTATTAAGAATTTGGGTAATTTCGCTTGGTGTATGTCATTTTTTGGATAAATATTATAACGTTTTGCAATTCATATTTTAATAAAACATGTAGAATTTCTTATGAAGCTCATATTCAACGACCTTTATGGTATAAATGCGAGTTGTCATTTCATTTTTTTTCTCATGCTGATAAATTCTAAATTCGCCAAGGATGAAGTGGACATTGATCCATTTCTATGAACATCAATGACACTGACCGGTGCTATCAACATTGGCGTTGAGAGAGTGGATGCCGCACTTGTTGACAGAGGTATACATACAGTATTTCGTTGATATTTGCCAACGTCTTGTACATTCAAGCTCGAGTCGTTTTACGACAAGCCGTCGGCTATCTCCGTCAACGTCAGTGTCCGTAGTCAACTTTACTGGTCAATCAATGGGGATCCAGCGCCGTTGAAAGTGCGAAATTCATAGCCGAAACCGAGAAAACTCCATTCATAAACAGACGCC
Organism: Megaphyllum sjaelandicum; assembly: GCA_034698745.1. NCBI lineage: Eukaryota > Metazoa > Arthropoda > Diplopoda > Julida > Julidae > Megaphyllum > Megaphyllum sjaelandicum. The sequence continues at coordinate 4,125 of JAQGBX010003360.1, forward strand.
AAACGCCAAAAACGTTGCTAAAAAGTGCTCAAGAAGCCATTTGGCAGAAGCTATTTTTTTCAACCTGAGAAAAATGCAATAAGCAAAGCAACGAAAGGGATTCCATCCCCCTCCCCCATTTAATGGTATATACAATGATGCCATAAAGTAACATGTGAATGTTACGCAAAAATAAATTAGTATTTGCAGCGTTGAAGATACTTTTTTCAAATTTCAATACATTTCTTAAAAAAACTTTTTTTAAAAAAAATAAATATTACAACGAGTGAAATGCAATTAACGATATGAATCAACCATTAACTTATTCCATCTAAAAATTTGCATACATATACTTTAGTTATGTTTGTAAGATATTTGGAAATACTCTTTCATAAATAATTATAAACATGTATTTACAGTAAACCTGGAAAAGTGACCACTTTTGTATGGTGACCACCTGTTTATGTTGACCACTTTTTAGTGTTTTGGTTTTTCTAGTGTAAATTTCCATTATAAATATTCTCTGTATTGTGACCAGTGTGTGTTGTCTTTTTTTTTGCAATTTTTATATTGTCAATTAATGCACCTTAAAAAGTGACCAGATAACAGATGAGCCACCTTACATCCTGCTTTAACCCTAGTAGTTCTCAAATAATTCAGCCAATCATGTTATTCAGATCGAAAAAATCACTGAAAACATAATCATAAGAAGCAAAAAGCATTTAAAAAAAATGAAAACTTGATATTTTTTTCTTTAAAAAAAAACATACATGCATGTGCAATAAGGCAATAAATATACTGTATCTAATGCACATGGACATGATGATTATGTACATTTTTTTACTACATGTATTACAGTCCACATTTATAAGTACAGTGTACATGTTCATTATTTTACTTTAATTCAAGCATTTTTATATAGTGACCACTTGTGTTCAGTGACCAAGTTAGCATTTTTTTTTGGTCGTCACTCTTAACAGGATTTACTGTATCTCACGATTCTAATAAATAAAGTATATGAACACTGTACAGCATCTTATGGCGCATTCGAATGGTCTAAAAAATCTGCACCGGTCTAGGTTACAAGGTGAGGCATAAGTCTGTAAAGTCTTGTTGCTCCTGCTGCCTGAAATAGTGCCGATTTAACAGACTTATGCCTCACCTTGTAGCCTACACCCGGCGTACACTGGTGCACACCGGTGTGCCCAGTCCAATCCGCCGTTAGCATCTATATATTTTGAATTGTTTCCATGTTTGTTTTTTAAATTAACGGAAGATTTGCTAATCGTACTTTAGCAGTCGTAAAGTCGCATGTGCAAAATCGACTCGCTAATTCATTCAAGGTATCACTGTTTATAAACCAATTAAGTCATTTATTTCCACACACATAACTTCGCGACTACCCAAGTGCGATTTGTGAAACGTCTGTTTGAATATCCCTATTAATCATATCAATGTCGAAGTTTAAAATTTACAACTTTACATGAACGGGTACACCACGTACACACGTCAAATTTTGAGGAATAAATACTTGTCTTATTAAATAAAAGTAATAGTAATTTTAGAATTAAGAACTTTTTTATTCCATTAAGAAAGTATATTAATAAATAATGCTTACATGTACATGTAGTTTAAAACAATTTTTTACAATGTTCATTTTTTATCTTCCGCCTTACCTCTCAGGACATAACATTACATTCCTCTGTTGATTTTTCAAAAAAATACAGTAAGCTAACATGAAGAAAAAAAATAGAATTAGCTCCATTAAGTGGAACATCACGTATTAGAAGTGGGGCATTTTCGTCTTTTTTAACTTTAATGTATATACATGTATTTATTTTTAATTAATTGAAGAATGCAACGATTCTTTAAACCAGGAAAAGAAAAGCGAATGACACACATGTATAAACAGAGAGGGAAATAGTTTACAAGCATACCAGGAGTTGCTTCCAAAATATTTATCATAACTCGGATACGGTAATTGGCTCTTGTTTCTAAGACGCTTAGGCACCATTGCATGGTTTGGTTTTGAGCGTATATTTGCTATTTTGATTCCATTTTCGCCAAACGGATCGAAGACTGTATATGACCTCTGGCAAATTACCCAATCTGATAATCAAGTTGCTAATTAAACATTCTCACCCTCGTGTTTGTTTTGCAATAGATACGTGCCAACACTCCATGTTAATTAACGTCACCCCGTGCATTTTTATAGCGGCTTTTCTCGCGCAATAAAAACAAAAACATTTACGTGTGCGAACAATGCCCTTGGCGCATGCTGCGTGCACCATTTTTCGTACAAATTAAGACTTCGTTTAGGAATAGGTGGCCATATTGTGACCCATTTTTGTCGAAAATTGTATTAAGCGATATGCGACGAATTAATTTGTTTTCGTCGACTGTTTTGTAGGCAACTGCTTCCAGACTTTTCCATAAAAAAAGATGGCTGATGAGTCGCTAAAGAAACACTGTAAAATATGACGTAGAAACTTCGTTGAAGAGTATTTACAGCTAATTTCGAGTGCAATTTATCTCTAGGTTCTAGAATAGCGAATTCTAAACATTACTAAAGATTTATGAAATAAAATTATTACACAATGTGTATTTCAAGAAGTCGAACAAAAACCCATAACAAATGAAAAAATGAACTTTACCTTAAAACTTGTTCAAAAGTAAGTTGTTAACGAGAAGTTCGTTTCAAACAAAATAAAATTCTTTTAAAAATGAGAATTCGAGCAAGAAACTAAATCCAAAAAAATTTTTTTGAAGAGATAATGCGTTCCAAACAAATAAATTGAACTTAAAAGACGTTAAGTTTAATTTCATCATTAACAGGAACAGATTATTCTTTATTTGAAAGTTCATTTTGTTCGATGTGTAGTTCAAAATTTTTCACTAGGGACGAATTTGTCGTTCGAATTCGCTATTTTGAGCATTAAGTTTCAAGTTGAATTCTATATTTTAAATGGGCTTGCTATCTGTTCAATTTCTTGAAGTACACATTGTGCTAATTACATTATGTCATAAATATTTTAGTAATCAAGTTATTTTCTCCGTTTTTGGAAACGGGCTGTTATTGTCTTGAGAATAAAATACTGTGGGTTGAGCAGAGTTATCTTTAAAGCCGCCCTTTTGGCAGTGACAGATGATCCTTTTAACGAATTCTAACCGAAAGGTTGGTATTCCGATACTTCAGAAACTACGCTTTATTAGAGATGGATCGTTTTCCAAGTACAATTTTTTTCCACAAACCTTTCCAAGCTCGCGCTACTGAAAACGCAAGCGTCGATGCTATATTTATCCGACTATTAACCGGCAAGATGTTGCTCAAATCCATGAAACCCAAACTCGAATGACACGCTCTCGCGAAATTTAATTAGTCCGATAAGAACCTGCTCAGATACGAAACCTTAAGGCTCAAAGCAACTCTTGATTAATCCCACCAATTAACAGATGTCACTTTCTATGTCAAAAAAGCAATTTGGATAAAGGCTGCTCGCGGTGACCCGGATGTGAAAAATGACGCGCTCGTGCATCAGTAAACCACCCTGAAAAATTTGAGTTGGTGTTGTGTCGGAAGTAAATCCTGCGTTCGCGATATTAATAATACCCCGAAAACTGCGGTTTAAGGAAGGCGCCCATCTACCGGCATGGTACGCACGGCACGGAAAGAAATGTTCGTGTCATTAAAGGCAACGAGACATCGCACCCCTACCAGCACGGGACGCATCGGATCTCCAAAACCGAACAAAAATGCGGATGCGGACATTGCGGATAGTGGAGCCTATATGTCTGGACATTCTAGCACGTGCAATGTACTTGGCCGAAACTAGAATAGAATGAAATGCCGAACCTAGTGTGCGCCCCCACAAAAGAATCTCATGCGTCCGTGTCGTGCCGGTAAATGTGCGCCTACCTAAACTTTTCATAACTAAATTTTGACACTTAAAATAAATGTTGAGGCTCGAGGTTACCAGATTGAAAATATACGGAAGTGCAGCCATATTTCATTTCTTCGAACTATGGACACTTTCGAGATGAAACAAATGGGTTGGCAACCTATCACTGTGACCCTGTAAGCAACTTTGTGCTGTGTGTGATTGCCTACTTCCAGGGGGTTGCTTTTTCTAACCTTGACCTTCAAGCCTTGATATGCGCGGAACATTGCTTCTAAGACGCTTTGCTTGGCTGCTACTGAATTTATCGGCGTTGCTTCAATAAATTAAGTAATAATTAATTGCTATTAATTAACATCCCGGCAACTTCGGCCAAGCGTGAAATCTTTTGGAAGAAATAGGCTTATTTCGGACCCCTGGTAGATACACGAAATGAGTTTAATTAGTGAAAACTAAAGATATTTCATTCTTTTTAGGGCCCATCAAGATGCCCATTCCCATTGGTGGTTTCGATATTTCAGCTGCAATGTTCTGCGACTGAAAATACACGAAATGGCTTTCAGCAACGTTTTAGGCATCATCTCTGATAAATGACGCGTTACCCCGCATACATTTATTTCACTACATTCGATTCCATGAAAACGCTGAATTCCATGGCAATTGGCGCTAAACAACATTAGCATGATCTGATAGTATACACTGTATGCAAAAATTTGGGCTACATTTAAGATTGCAAAAGTGCGTAAAATGTCAAGCAAAACGTCCTAAATTTATCAATTCGCCCATAATATCGTCAATTTCTGTACAGCTTTCCATATTTCCTACAATCTAATCATGCGCTAAAAGAGAAAAAATGAAATTTCAATGCAAGCTATTGCCATTTATCCACTATTTTCGATTTACATGTACTACTAATTACATTGAGTTAAAATTAATTGAATTCGAACCATTTGAAAACACAGTATACTGTGCTGAAACTTTCAAGAAAAGTGTCAAAATCCTACCATGGAAAAAAACCATTTTGTAACTACACGTAACACCTAGTTGCTATTCATATCAAGGTTAACTATCGGTACATTTTTTTCTATTGAGTATCCATTTTTTGATAATGAAAAACAACCAGCTGCAACCCATAGTAAAAAATCGCACCATAGGAATCAAACCTCAAGGTTTATCGCATATCGGTTTGCTCACCAAAAAATCAATTTTAGGAGTGAAAAAAATAAGTATTTCTCCTTCTTGCGATTGCTGCAGAAAATGTAACGAAAAACAACTGTGGAAATTTGCGTGTTTTCCTTACGGGCATTTCGTTTCTCCCATTTTTTGAATGAAATTGCGTGATTTTTTCCTCTTCCACAGCAATAAATATCGATCTAAAACTGTTTATTTAACACCCGATAAATCGTTATGAAAATACGACCCTATTTCTGTTGCAAAGGCTGCGAGGAATGTTATTTCAACCAGACTTACACCGTTTCTAACTTAGAAAAAAACATTCCGAACAAACGTGCTATGATTTTTTGTCGGAAAAAAAAATACATTGAATACGGACGAAGTGCGTTACGACGGAGGGTTTTAAATCTTAATGGCTCACAAGTCCTAAAATCTCCACTTTCGGTCCTATCTTTAATATTTCTTTCATTATTTCTGAAACAATACAGTTGCTACATGTATTTCCACATAAAGGATCCAACTAAGAAGTTGCGGATAATCTTTTTCCAGCCATTGCGGCGGCTTTTCACCAACATGACATTGATCATATTTAAATAACTGTTCAAATTTCCGAAAACAGTTCATCTCCAAATATTTGTGAGAATTTATCAAAAACTTTTGACTGCTATAATGATGAGATTTTAATATAATTTCAAATACATTACGATTTTATGCAAAAAATGGTGTTAAATAAAAGTGGAATTTCGTAATGTTTTTTAACATTTTCAACTTTGTGTTAACAGTATTACATTCTAACTTCTAACATTTGGTCGAGAATTAAACTAGCAAAAACTATGCCTGAAGCAAAAACTGTTCCGTATTTGTAGAGATGCGTTTCTCAACACCGGAACTATGAATTATGCAAATGTTTAAGACAAATGAAATATGTTAATACCTGGCTATACTAGAAATTGCATAAAAATATGCGATAAACTTCGGAAATAGAAAACATGTAAATATTTGGTGGAGTAGATGAAGAATGTGATTATTTGAATATGCGAAATGTATAAATATTTGATAGAGCATATGAAGAATGTCATTATTTGTATATGCGAAGTGTGTAAATATCTGGTAGAGCATATGAAGAATGCCATTACTTGTATATGCCAAATGTATGAAATAATTGGATATTTGAAATATATGAATATTTGGATATTTGAATTTTGTAGATGGCTATTTGGGAAAAAAACATGAAATATCTGAATGAACAACGTATTATATATCAATACGTTCAGCAGTATATGAATATTTGGATTCGCATATATTTAATACATATATTTTTATCACTGAAAAGTAATCGCCGAAATGATCTTGGTCATATGTCTGGAGCTGACTGATTAATTGCTTTTTGGAAGGGCTGGCCAAGCGAGTGATGAATATTGCATTTCTTTTAAAAATCCTCCTTAATTAAAAATTGTGGGCGAGCAGTTTGCCATTGATGACTTTTGCTAAAAAATTAAGCTCGAGTCTTCCTGGTCATTAACCAAGAAACTCATTTCATCCAGGCCATTTAAATTCTATTCAAGGTTGCTCGAATTTCAAGAAATATGCAACCGCTCTTAACCATTACTGCAATGAAAGATGGCTTTTCGGAAAAAGTCTAGGATCTCTTCAGAATTTCGCTAGCGTGCAACAGTTGCTTCAATTTTTCTACAAAATTGTAAGCACCGTTGGAGAGTTTACAAATTTCAGAAAGCCTACAAACTTCTTATATACAGTAGAAAAATACATCATGGAAATACGTTGCAATAGATATTGGAACGACTTAGGTATCATAAAAACAGAGTAAATGCAGAAAATATAAAGTACATGTAGATAAGTGAATTCCCTCGGGTGTCAAGTTTGAGAAGTTTTCAGAGATGAGGCAATCAGAGTAACTTGTCTCATCTTTTTAAGAGCCGTAACCTGAAGAGCCCTGACGATCGAGTAATTACTTGATTGGTTGCATAATTCACGTCTAAGTATAGCTCACGCTTTGGCCCAGCGACGATGCCAACGACCAATGACAGCCACCAACCGCGCCATTTCCTGCCGTTGCCAAGGCAACGAGGACAATACTGAACGTGGGTGCCTTTTATCAATAACGATTTTAATTTACTTCGCAGATATATATTACGTTCAATTAAAAATATGGACGAGGGTGGCTCGGCATTGTTCAATTATAGTTCTCAGCGCCCTCTAGAGGCCACCGTTTTCTTTTATTTCAGTGCATCAACTCCAATCATATCAAAAGCACACTGGGGCTTCCTCTTCACCGCCCCAAAAAAGCTAGTAATTTTTTTATGTTTTATGCCATGTGTTTTTTTTTCCCCGTTCCTATATGCATGCGCCACTCACGCGTTGCGTCAATGTACATGCAGTACATGCCCGCAACAGGAAATTAAAATCATTCAGCAATATTGACCTCCATTAACTTTTTTCTTGGAAATTACATGAAAAGGTTTCGATCCCCGGCCCTTACGCCCCTACAGGTTGACAAGGACGGCAACGAGTGCAATTAGGTAATAAGCTCATATACTTGAGTAAAACTACGATGAAATACATGTCGCAAATTGAAAAATTCGCTAAGTCGGTCTCAGAGCCATCTATGATGCATTCCACGCAACTGCTATAAGAGCGTTAATTTCAGGTGGAGATCAGGTGGATGTTTGTGAGACTATCTATGGTCGTTGGATAGTGTCACTTTCGAGCAGGACGAAGTTTGCTCTTTAATGTGTTTGTGTGATGAAGCAATGAGGCATGCATTATTGAAAGACTGCGGCAGTAACACAGCGTTTGTATCTTTTAAATGTCTAAAAAAGCCAAAAGTTAGTGCTCATTGATGTAAAACTCTCGCAAGTCTAACATTTAACATGGCATCACTAATGTACTGTATAATTCTATTCGACCGCCAATGACTATATGCAGCGTATACTCCGCCTTTAACATGCTCTTCTAAATAGCGATCTATCAGCTAGATATTTTGATCGATAACAAACATCATTAATAAGCATCGCAACAACGATGTTCGAGCACATCCAATAAAATTACAATCAAACAAGATTCGGTGAATCTTGACAACCCATTTCCTTCACTTCACAACTTATTAAATGGATATTAGGGTAAACGTTAGAAAGAAAACAACGTCGTCGGAAAATTCTTTTCATATAGAGCGCATGCGCATGTACACCTTGTCTTAAGAGGGTCTTTAGCATCTTAAAACACACTCTTAGAAAGATGAATTGCAACAGTAGATATACATTCAGTAGATGGCGCTCAACACAAACTACATGCAAAACACATCTGACAATTTGCCCGCATGCCCTCAGGTTGGTGCAGAGCCTTTTCTGTCTCCTAACTTCAAAATATTATGAATCAAATTAAACCAATTTCACTGCTGGCACATTTTGCTCGATCGCCTAATTTCGCTTATTGCCTTCGTCTTCCCTCACCCCTCATTTCCATTCATGACTCGTTTGACGCCTCCTCTTATTGGCATTTTTTGCAATCAATTAAGCATCGGTCGTGGCACGTAGGACGGTATCCTGGCATGGCGAATATAAATAAAAGCAGATCCGCTTTTTCTTCGCTAGAAAGCGAATCTTCAGCACATCCTCCTCGCCGCTTATAATTCCATGTCCAGTTGCTCTTATCGCATCACTGCTGAATCCAATATTGCCTCCTGTCCAGCCGAGTGTCGCCGCATTAATTCCCTACCAATTTCTATTCCAGTGGTTTTCTGTCTTAAATCTCTGCTTACAAATGCAGCTCTAATGTGATCCCTCCAGCTTTTCGTATCTTCATGACTCGACATTGCTGAATGGACTGATGGACAACGGCAAACTTTGGTGAAGTCCTCCGTTGCAGTGGCCATGGACAAAATGTGCACCAAACTGGACACTACGACAGTGATGCCTTGAGTCCACCACAGGGCCACGGATGGCCAGTGCCGGTGGTGGACACTTCTGACAAGGCCCGGTCATCTGTTTAGCATCCTGGACACCATCGTTGGATGTTGGCAACTGTAACTGTGAGATGGACATGTCACAACCAGGGGTAAGATGACAATCACTGAGAAATTTTTTAACTACGTTTAGGTTGGTCATGAATCTTAAACCATTCAGGAAATCCTAAGCAGAACTTGGGCAAAAATCAAAAACCGCTAAAACATAATCACAAATCGGTTTTGATACTTTTATCCTTTTTTTATGGTAGTGATGATGATAATGATGATGATGAGCCTCGTCACGTTCATGATTTTCAGCAAGATCCACATGCTAAATTTTTAAAATCTTTCAAAAGCTTTATAATTACAAAAATGTTATTTATCGATGAAGCATAATTTATTTTAATAGTCATAAATGCTTCAGGAGCACATGGAGTTGTTGTTTTCAAGGATTAAAACCATGCCTTTTCAAATGAAAGAACATCTTCCAATGTAAGTTTCAATCAATTGAACTTTCCAATCAAAACATAATAAACAAGATAAAAATCTTGAGTTTCCTATAAATGGCTCATTGAAAGGTTCACGAAAGCTCACAAATCGCCCACACGATGGAAGACAATAGGGAAAATAATTTCCAAAAGTATAAGAAATGGAAAAATCACACATTTTTATGGAATACTGCTGAAGAACTTTGACAATGTATGATAGTGACTAACATGATGCCATGACAAAAGATTAAATCCAGCTTCTGTCTTTGATTACAGGAAGTGAATTTTTCCCTCTCAACCCTTCCACCAATACTCACAAACATGCTTGAAGCAGCAAATGCCAGTGCCGGTGCAAGCATGGAGGTGGAGCGGTTGGCCAAGTTGAACTGGGTGATGTACGGCGTGGTTGCACCCATAATAATCGCCGTTGGCTTTGTGGGGAACGTGGCCAACCTGATAGTGCTGTCGCGTCCCAACCTTAAGAGCGTCACTTACGTCTACCTCATGTGGCTGGCGATCACGGACATTCTGTGCCAGCTTTTCATCATCCCATCGCTGGTGAAGATGTCTGGTGCTAACACTGGGCTGATTGAACGGAGTTACGCCTCAGCATATTACCATGCCCACATTGAACTGGGTCTAATCAACACACTGATGGCAGCCAGCGTCTTCATAGTTGTGGCACTGACAATCGACAGGTACGTGTCCATCAGCAAGCCCACAAAGTTCAAGAAAATCCACACTTACCGCCGCGCCAGATGGACGATTTTAGCAGCATGCTTCACAGCGCTGCTTCTCAACACGCCAATGTGCATCTACAAGACAGTCAATGAAGTGCCAGTGGGAAATATTACTCACTATTCCGTTCAAATCAATTCCAACGTGGTCAGCCACTTGGTTTGGCGAGTGTACCTGTGGGCCAAGGAGATTGTGACCCGCCTGGGACCAGCCCTGCTGCTAGCTGTACTCAACGCGGTCATCATCCGCCGTTTCTTGCACTTGGTCAAGAAGCGCCGGCAGCGCCTCCGTGCACAAAAAGCGCCATATCGTCCGGCCGCAGTATCCAACCAGAGCTCGGTGGTCAGTTCCTTGCAGGAAACTCCTCCCTCGACAGCCGTTACTCCCGTGTCGAACAATGCTTCCAGAAGTCTGGTTAGCACATCTTACTCAACTTCCTCTTCAGGAAGTAGCTTTCGTGAGGAGGGTCGGTTGGTAATGCTTCTAGGGGGCATCGTGGTCATGTTCTTCGTGGCAATGACCCCGGCTGCATTCCTCAGCGTATTCAACGAGCACGATTTAGAAAACAATTTTGATTTTCAGTTGTTTCGAGCCTTTGCCAACGACATGGAGTTCCTGAACTTTGCCATGAACTTTTACGTATACTGTCTGTGCAGTTCTGAAATTCGCAGGACATTCTTACAGATCTTGTGCTGTGGCAAGGCACCGCTCCAAGAGCCCATGATCTCCACTCAGCAGCAGCAGAACATGGCAGGTTTAGGAGTGTCTGAAGATCCCTACCCTGGAACCAGGAAGTCATCGGCACCTTCTACATAAACCTCCAAAAATCTAGTCACCAACCAGTGAGATGTTGGACTACATAACATCCAATGATGATGTAGACAGACGTCATTGAACAAAAATTAAAATGTCATAGCCTTTTACCGACAATTTCATAAAAATAGTACATCCTAGCATGAGTCGGACCAAGTTAGATGTCGTAAACATAGAATGTTTCTTCCATTACCACTATAAGTGTTACAACAGATAAATTAGTGGTCATATAGTAATTAAGGCCACAGGCGCTGTCAATCTACCTTTACACTTAAATCATGCATTTTATTTTTATTGAAGTTTAAAAATTTCTAGATTAACCTCTCCATCTAGCCTCCACCATAAACTAAAATTGGAAACATAAAACAAGAGATGTTGCTGTAAACGTTCAATGAAAATTGTGCAGCATATTAATACTTATCAGACATTACCCTATAAGGTTCTTTCACTACACTCGTTTTATAAAAATGGAACAACTTTGCCATTGGCATTATCTGATGTTGCACAACATTATATGCATGCCAAATATTTCATTAAAAGCATAGTCAAGTAAGGGTTCATTATAAGATTTTTATTTATAAGGCAACAGGATTTCATTATTTAATTGCCACGGAAGAACCTGTCGCGCATGTTACTTGTGTAGAAAAACACATCTCAAGAGACTGTTAGCTTCCTGACAGGTTAATTAATAATTTAGAGATAAACCATAAAAGTGAACGACACCTAAAATGTCATTTTAGATGAAAGTAAACAATACGCGGTTTCAAAGTATGCTTGAAGAAAGTAATTGGTATTGATCATGTCTGACAAGTTTTACACGGCAATGTGCGAATCTCCAAAAGAGTTAATGCAATCCTTGCAAATTGCATGTAACAGGGTGTCCAAAATGAATTAACTCACTTCTTTTCAACCAATTCATTAAACCGATGAAAACAAGAATAAAAAAGCAACATTACTTACATCATTTGCCTGTTGCTGGTGGTAGCCTCTGATACGACTTAGCATTCTGCAAGGTTGATGCAATTTCATAAACTGTCAACAATATTTGCTTTTGTGCCCTGTTAAATAAGAAACCACAGAGAGAACATTTCATGTTATTAAAACTATATACATTAGATGGAATGCAAAATATAGCACTCTTAACAGTGGTTCATCTTCAAATGAAAAACATCCAAATACTGTAGTTTAAGGCATACAATTGAATATTTAGAAAATAAAGGTTATTTTTTTTCTTTTGGTTTAATGACTGGGAATTTCGCGACCATTAGTTTGAAATTAATTAATAGGCCTACTGCGTTTTTACATTGGTGCATGCATGTATTGTTGATCACTAGATGGCATCCAAAAATGGATTAAATTGAAAATTAAAACTTAAGACAATTACACTTATGAAAGTCAAAATTGCTCGGTAATGTCCCTTTAGGAATAGAAAAATGTCTTCAAAAATCAATCATTTTGTGTCGAGAACTATCTGCTGCCTTTGGCATAATTCCCATATAGATTTGCAAGTGAAAGTCAAGATGCCCCAGTCTTTAATTTCGCAATCTTAAAATAATTAGAATGTCATTCATCCCTGCAAAACTTTGACAAGTAATGTCCAACAGGAAGTTCGATTCACACCTACCAAGTCAAAAGTAGGTGTGAATGTGGGATAACTCTCTTGGCGAATTCCACTTGTTCAAAAACAAGTGGAATTCGCCATCACACTGTACAGCATACTGAACAGTACAGTGGGCATACAGGGGCATACAGTACGTGCTGTTCAACCGCCAATGAAGGGAGGGGGATTTCAACCTAGAGGGGTTATATCTCTCAAATGTATTTTTTTTACAATGTGGGAGGTTCAAATCCCCCCTACCGCACCCCTTACTTTGCTCAGAAGTGTAAACTAAAATTCATAACTATACAACCATGATTCACGGCCCGGTTTATGCAAATAATAAAGGTCCTTTATGCTAACAGGTGATGGATCCGACATTCATTTATAAACTCATTCTATAAACTCACCACGCTGGAGGTCAAAACAAATTTGAGGTAACTGATATTGAGAATTATAAACTTCAGTTAAACTATAGACCTAGTGCGTGCCAACTCGGGATGTTTTTTAACGTTTGACAAATTAATATCAGGACTGCGGAATAAGAATATAGTGCTCAAATATATATTTTTTAAACGGACTTGTCAGTCTCGCCTCATTAGAGCCTAAACCAAATCCAGCACCTCTGTAGTTTGTTCCAGTCTGAAATTAAGGAATAAAGCTCAAAATGTGATCCTCACCTTAGGGTACAAACACAACAAAACTTTTAAATTAAGAATGATTCTCACCGACCACTGGCGCCAACTAGCGGGCAACCAATTGGTAATG
>JAQGBX010003361.1:0-17537 GCA_034698745.1 Megaphyllum sjaelandicum
GCATAAAAATAGCGAAAAAACGAGTGGAAAAGGTCGAAAAATGGATTTGAAAGTTTTTGTCGACTTTTTTGGTTTTTTGCATTTTTTACCTACTTTTAGTCGTTTTTCGGTATTTTTAATGCAATATTTGGAATCCTCACATCTTTGCCTATCGATATACATAAAAATTATCTCATTTAGACAACAAAATTTTTTTTAAAAAAAAACTAAAGGGTCAATTGTTGTAGGGAAAAAATCAATTTTTTGTAAGGATGACCTAAAATCACGGTATCTAAAATTGAATGATTTATATAACGAGCAGCATATACTTACCAGAAGGAACCAGCATAGGAAAGCAGTCGTCGATGCCAGACCGGACCCTGTATCCTACAGGATATTGGAGATTATCGGCCAGCACCAATCATCATCGAGAAGGATTTCTACCCTGGGTATAAAAGCATCAGCCAAGGCAGTCATCGGCAGTCTCTCCGGAGCCAGACTCTCGCAGCAGCTCGGCTACCTGCTCCTTCGCCCAACCAGCAACCTAGACCTGAACGGATAAATTGTGATCTGAATTATTATCATTCTAAAAGGCACTCAATAAACATATTTCTATGTCATAACATAATTCCAGTGTGTGGTTCTATTTTATCCGGCTACCGTAGTTTATGCAGCAGTTGTCTTTCGCTCAGCTCTAGCTGAGCAATCGTTTCGTTCAGCTCCCCATTACTGAACTCCAAAACGGGTTCGCCTAATGCTCAGTTCTAGGTCCAAGTCGTGCAAGACTTGAACCATCCCACTTCGGTGAGCTTACTCTCACCTTGATATAGCATAAGGGCTTACCTCCTTATAACTGGTCATTGCTCGTTGTACTAACTCCCGTTGGATCCTATTCCGATTTACGTTTATTTGCATTTGGCTGTAAAATAAAAACATCTATTAAACAGGGACTCCATTTAGAAATTGTACTAGTACACGATACTACAGTAGTCTAATTTACTGTTACAATTCTCAAGAAATACCAAAATAAGGATTTTTTCTTACAGGGTTCCCCCATAAATTTCCTTTTCATCTTCCTTGAATTTTCCAGGTTTTAAAAAAAATTCCTTGACCAATGAAATGTCAAAAAATGGCATATTTTTCAAAATGTGCACAGGAAAATATTTTGCAAAATTTACTAATGACTATTTTGAAAATTAAAAAAAAAATTAGTGACATTTGTTTGGAAAATTTTGACAATTTTGTATTCATAAAACAGAAAATTTTGCAAATTTGACCGCAAAAAACGTGGCGAATTTTGCAAATGTGTACTCGGAAAACATGAAATTTTGCAATTTTGTCCTTGGAAAACGTAGAGAATTTTGCTAATTTCTTTTCAAAACACGTATAGAATTTTGCAAATTTGTACTCGACTTCGTTGAATTTCCCTGACTTTTTCAAAATAAGTCATTCATCCCTGACTTCTTCCTGAATTTTCTAGGTTTTTAACAAATAAACGAAGGAATTCAACATTATATAAAAATACTAGAGGTGGGAAATAAATCCATCAGTTCGATTTTTAGTTCCTTAATATGAAAGAAAATATTGTAAATTTCAGCATTGTCAGTTGTAAATACTCACCAGCAGCCTCGATGAAATGACACGTCGAGTTCCCCAGCATACACTTTTTTTCGTCTACACAGTGTTATTTATTTTTTTTATGCGTATTATAGCTCGTAAAAACAAGTTTTTAAGGTGAAAATATCAATTTTTTTTGGAAAATATCATTTTTTTGTGAAAATATTATTTTTTGTGAAATAATTCATTTTTTTGTAGAATAATTCTTTTTTTTGTGCAAAATTTAATTTGTTTATTGCAAAAGTTCATTTTTTTTAGAAAAATTTCATTTTGTTCTGCAAAAGTTTGTTTTTTTCGATTAAAAAAATGTTCTCCGAATCGATCGATTTTGTTGTTTAACAAAGTTTTGGATTTGCAATTATTTTGGGTGGCAATTCCATTTTTTTCCCAGGCTGATTTTAAAAAATCCAATGAAAATTCTGTAAAAGGACTGGAAATGAGCTAAAATGAAGAAAGAACATTTTTTTGTGGTCAAAATCCAAAAAAAGTGAAAGCTTTGTGGTTTTTCAATTTTTCGTGGAAAACTTTTTTGGTCAAATTTACATTATTTTGATGTCATTTGTTGCGTCTCGCCACGCTGATTCCAAAAATCGCATCGCAAGCTGTAAAACGACTGGAAATGGTCCAAAATAGAGAAAAACAAAAAACGCATGACACATTTTCTTAAAAATTTGAAATCCAATTTTCGCTTGTTTCCACTCGTTTTTGCCCATCTTTGATGCGTTTTTTTTTTTTCTATCAGCATGGTGAGACGCTTTAAACGACACCAAAATCAATCGATTTTGAAAAAGAGAATGCTTTGTGTTTTTTGAATTTTTTGTGGAAAACTTTTTTGGTCAAACTTACTTATTTTGGTGTCATTCGAAGCGTCTCGCCACGCTGAGTTGTATGGCACGTGCCACCTTACGCTTTATGTTTCGCTTTGTTTCACATTTTATTTCCTCTCTCGTGAGTATTTTGGGCCACCTCTAGTCGTTTACTCTTGGCGACCACTCAGGCTTCTTGTATCGTTTTCACCCTCTATGTTTGTATTAACGTGTTTAGCATTCTATTTCGCTTTCGCTTTTGTCCGCCGGCTGTCGGAATTTTTTTTCGGAATTATGAAAAGTTCAATTTTTTTGTGGGAAATTTCATATTTTTTTGAGGAAATTTCAACTTTTTTTGTAGAAAAATTTCACTTTTTTGTTTAAGAAAACTTCATTCCGTTATGTGGGGAAAATTCATTTTTTTTTTTTGGGAAATTTTATTTTTTTTTTTGGAATTTTTGGATATTTTAAGAAGTTTGGTAATTTTAAGAAGATAAGATGCCAAACAGAATTAAACAAGTGATGAATTTTGGATGACTTATGCAGGACATTAGTTATTTATTTCTAATCATGGAAGGAAGGATTGAATAAATTAAGTACAGAAAATAGATGAATAGCTTCAATAAAATATAAAAAAAATAACTTACACTTTCAATAAAAACTTCTAACAAAGACTAGTACATAAACATATAGCTAGCTACTGACTTTCCCCATTAATCCCCACAATTCTGTAAAAATAACTTTTACACTGGTGGTAAACCTGTTTCACAGATTTTTCCTCTTCCACCTTCCCGCAGTGCATTGACCATTTTCTCCATGAGAACAGATAATAGCTTATCAAGCGGATCCATAGCTCCTCTCTGCATCCATTTTGGAATTGTTACTCTTGCATGGGAAAATCCGAGCTTTTGAAGGATGTAATCCACTCCATAAGGTTCAATACGTTTTCCAGCCCAAGACATTAATCTAGAATTTGGGTAAACGAACACATTCGTCATGTACATTACCCTTCTGCAAAAACAAAACTGTTTCAAAATCAACATAATAGGAATGAGTTTCTCACCGTACAGTTGGCTCCAAGTGCCACGTTTTGCATTCATAATCCCGCCAATCCTTCTGCAAGGACTCTGTCGGGTCAGGCATTTTCCACTTTCTTTCCGTGTCTTTTGAGGCTGCAGGGCCAGCATTTTTATCAATTTTGCTTGCATGTCCTGCAGGCGTTCCAACTGAAATAACAACAGCATATGTTACATCTGCTATAGAATATTATGTACACATTTTCTTCGTGATTTACCTCTGTCTTTTTCTTTGATATAAGCAGTGATCAGATCATGTAAAAAGAAAAAGGCTTCAGCATCCACAGCAACGAAGATGTGATCTTCAAATTCGGTTATAAAGCTGCATTCGACAACAGGCTTAAAATCTAGAGAAATTTATCATAATTGGCGATTAAGATTTGAGAAAATAAAGCAAAAAATTAAAAATATATCGAATGAAATTCAATTTTGTTAACTAGTCCGAACCTTCCTGAACGCCTTTTGAACCAGGCGTCAGTTGAGTGTGAAGATGTTCCGTCTTTAAGTGCAACTGCAGGCTTGGCAAGGCAAATATCATTTCCATGGTATGGTTGCAGTCCTGGCCCTTAGTTGAATGCCGAGCTTGTCTATCTTGAGTAAAACTGTCTCTTCGATCCCATTCTAAACCCGGAAACCTGTCCACCTCTGGGAGAAAAATTACAATGAAGGCGAAATATTTCTTCAATAAAAAATGGCAACCAGACCTGGAAGGTAATGACTTACCGTCCAATTCACTCGCAACAAATGCATAATGAAACCATTCCTGCATCGAACGAAATTGTGGAGGAAATACAAAATTAATGTGGCGGGTGTGTTCAGTTACATCGTGACCGTGGGAAATTTTTGCAATGGTTGCGGTGTTTTACAGCGTTTAATTGTCAGTTCAATTGTTATTCCAAACACTTGACGGTAGAAGATAAAGATTAAGAAAGTTAGTTTAGAAAATGTTTGTGCAGGATAAGATGACCTTGGATTTACCTTCTCTAAGGAAATTGGATTATCGGGATATGGATGGTATTTTAAAGCCAACTGAAAACACAGAAGAGAAAAAGTAAATTTATGAATTGCATGAATAAAGCCACCAGAAATGTAGCCTTTAATTAAGTTAATATTATCAACTCGACAAACTAAACCTTACCCGCCGAGAAGCTATTTTGATATCATCTGGCCCCCATGTTTTCGGTAATTCTAAAGTTAAATATAGCGTCGAATCTCCCGCAGTTCTGCAAAAATAAAAACAATACAGATTAGCGATATTACAGATATTGTATTGGACTGGTCATCCTCTTTCCCACTTTTTATCTGATCCATATTGTTCGAAAACATTCCCCGTTACAAACATCCCCATTTCCTAATCTATATTTTGATTTCGGCCCAAACCTCCCCCAAACATTACGTCCACGTATAATTTCTGAACAGTTCTGCTAATGTTTGGTGCAATACCGTAAAGTTGATTTGCGAGTGACTTAAACTTGTCTCTAATCATAGAGAACTTTTTTTTTCTGATTATTGTTCCGGCGCAGCGTACTATCCGAACTTTTTCACTATTTTATTTGCGTTAACAAATTGCGGTTGAATTTGTTTCGCTCCCTTTTATTTTTACCCTTTTTTGCTGTGGAAAGCCTCTGTTACCTCAAATTACCCATTGATACAATTTTTATTAAGTTTTTGAAATTTTGTTTTAATCATTAAATGAATGTCAATCAGTTTATTTTAGATCAATCTGTCGCATTGCTCCCAGTTTTTATCCTCAATACTGTCATGGCAGAAACTGCGATACAATACGCCAGCTCTTCGGTTCTGCATCCTTGTTTCCTGCATTTCGCGTACATCTTCGGAGATGATGTTTAATTGGAGGCACTGGCTGGCGTTGACGGGCCGTCGTAGCCGGTATCGGTGCTGGAGCCGCCGGCAGGACCGGAGAAGCCGGAGGTGGCGGTTGCGGTGCCGGCTTGATCCGGTCGATCCCGATGGTCGAACGTCTCCCCCTGATGCCGACTGCGAACGTCTTATCGGTACGTGCTAAGATGGCAAATGGACCGTCGTAAGGAACCTGTAGTGGACAGCGGAACGCATCGTGTCGGGCGAAGACGAGTGTCGCCGATGTTGTCTGGGTCTGTGTTCCTGTGAATTCAATAGAAGAAAGCGTGTTAATGGAAATCAGCGAAGATCGAACTTGAGCCCAGGTAAGTTCGCTTCACTATATTATAATTTTTGCAAATTTTTCGATTAAACTCGTTTTTGTAAGATAAGAACATCGCCGGATTAATCTCGCCGCTTCTCTCGTAAGCCGTACTTTATCCGAGTCTCGACGAGTGATAAAATACTCGGAAACTGAGGATTAGTTCGCTGAAAGGTACGCTAAAGTCTTGCGTTTCGATTTTCTTTTACTTTCAATTTTCCAAAATTTCTTCCAGAATCCCAGAAAGGCACACCGACTCCAGGGTACAACCAAACCCGGAAAACTTGGAAAAGTCAAGGAACTTAACAATGTGTGGAAAAGTCAGGGACGAAAGACTTATTTTTAAAAAGTCCAGGAAATTGAACGTGAGTTAGATCAGCTGGAGCCCATAATTGGTAAACTTTAAAATTTTCCCATTCGCAAACTCGCGCGTCTTTAGAAAAGTTAATTTCCACGTTTTCCCATGAATGCAAATTTATAAAATTTCCAAAAAAAAAAAAAAAAAATGTCACGCTATTTTTTGGATAATTTTGAAATTGTCATTTTGCAAAGTCAGGGGAAGTTGAGTTTCAGGGGGAACCCAGGACTCATTCTCGGAATCCCACAACCCAAACTACGAATCAACTATTTTTTGTTACTGAGAAATACAAAAAGTTGAAAAATGATTTTTAAAAAAAGGGCTTCATTTACACAGGGTTCCCCAAAAAATTTCATTTTAAACTTCCTTGAATTTTCCAGGCTTTAAAAAATTTCCCTTACCAATGACAACGTGAAAAACTGAGATATTTTCCAAAATTGACACTAAAAAGTATTTTGTTTTTTTGTAATTTACTAACGACAATTTTTAAAATTAACGTAGAAATTTTTTTTCAAAATTTACATGAATTGAATGAAAAAACTTTAAAACGGGGGAAATTTTGTATGCGAAATATTTTAAAAAATTATGCTCGGGAAGAGCGGTAAATTTTAAAGTTCTGCCCTCGGAAAACTTAGACAATTTTGAAATTTTGTTCACAGAAAACGGGGACAATTTTTCTAATTTGTATTTGGAAAGCGTGTAAAATTTTGAAATTTAATGCTCAGAAAACGTGGAAAACTAAATTGGTACATGGAAAACGTGGAAAATTTTGCAAATTTGTTTATGGAAAGCGTGAAAAATTTTGCAAATCTCTACTCCGAAAATGTTGAAAATACATGCAAATTTCTACTCGGAAAATGGGCCCTGAGCAAACCTCGTTATGGTTTCAAAATAAACCATTCTTTCCTAGCTTAAATTTCCAGGTCATTTTTAAGTTCCCTGACTTTTCCATGTTTTTCAGATCTGGGGGAAACTTATAACATACAGTCATTTTATGAATGGCCCCTTATGCTATCTAGACACGGGTACGATGCGAAATATTGCATCAGCTGATTTCTGATTCAAAGCTGAAAACTGCATGTTTTCTGTCTAGCTGTCTGAATTTCCCTCTTCGATCTTCATTTGTTTCCCCAAAAATATTTCACGAGTCAGTTAATAAAGTATTCTACAAAAGTCCAACGAAATTAAGGTACGTGGGTCCACTCGACAGAAAACTTAAAAACTTTATTACATCCGTAAATATACTCACGTACTTAGCACTAACCTATACTGTAAGTCATTGGTCACTTTGGATGATGTACAGTACGTATTAAATGTCTAATTAGTTATTAGTGGTGACTTAATTGAATGGTCATTTTTATGTCTCATCACTTTGTATGTTAATTTTAATGTTTATTTTCAGTAGTGGTCAATATCATTGGTCACTTAATTTCGATTATAATATGAATGTTTAGTTTAGTTTAGTGCAAGTAATCATCGCGCCGAAGCCTTAATTATGAATTAGGCGGGTTGCCAATATCATGTTTGTTTTCACAGACCAGAGGGGGGCGGTAAGGCGATACTTGAAAAAGGCAAGTGAAGGAGCCTGCGCAACTGCGCAGGGGAGGTTGTTCCAGAGTTGGATGAGCGAGGGAAGAAGGAGAATTTGAAGAAGTCGTGATTAAAAGTCGCACTTTGAAGGGATATGGTTGCGCCGGCCAGAAAAATGAGGGGTCAGAAGGAAGCGGCTCTGGTCCAGGATGGTGAGCGAATGGTAAATGCCGAAAAGAAGGTGGAGCATAGTCTTCTCTCCGAACAGAGGGGGGAGGGGGAAAGGTTTAGAGTTTTGAGAGTGGAGGTGATGCAGGCGTCCCAAGAGTAGTTGCCTGTGATGTGGCGGGCAGCTTGGCGCTGGGGTCGTTCAATTAAGTCTTGGAGAGTTTTTGTGTGGGGGTTCCACACAGCGCTGGCGTATTCAAGCACCGGTCGCACCAGCACTTTGTATGCCATCAGACGGCAGTAAGGGCTAGCCTTTTTGAGCACGTGCAGAGTGTATCCTAGAAGTCGGGAGGCCTTGGCAGACCTCTAGCTGATGTGGGGTTGCCAGGACCAGCGGTTGTCAATCAGAACTCCGAGGGATTTAATGTTGGACATCCTGGGAAGAAGGGTAGGGACCCTTCAAAGCAAAGGGACAAGCAAAGGAGATTTGCTTGTCGAGGGGTTGGTGGGAGACGGACATGACGGAGGATTTAGTGACATAGTGCCTATGTTGCACCAAGTAAGGAAGGAATCCAAGTCCCTCTGCAGAATCTCGCAGTCATGGTGAGAGGTGATAGCTAACGTTAAGGAGGGTGTTGTCGTTCGCGTTCAGGTAGCTTTTGGTGAGTGAAAGGTCGGGGGCATTGTTTTGATATTTTGAATGTCTGTGTTCAGTGCATGGTCACTTCATTGAACGGTCAGTTTCATCAGTTGGCCCAACTTTGAATGGTAACTTTCACTCGTGGTCACTTTTAATGTCTGGTGTTCGAATGTGACGCTCCTTGGAACGAGACGTTGGTTCTGAGCGTCTCGTATCTTCGGTTTATGTGCGTATAATTTTTAGATTGACTTAGTCCTAAATATGATTACGGAAAACGGTTACGTCTACGACCGATGGAATTTGCTGTCCGATTTGAACCCGTTGCACATCGCGGCCAAAGATGTCCACATGGAAAAGGTGTCTCGTTTTCTGAGGCAAGGAGCCGACGTCAACCAGAGGACGCGACGAGGAGTAACGCCGTTGCATCTGGCCTCTGCAGGAAGCTCTTTAGGCAAGTCAAATCTCGAAATTAAGAACAGAACTCGATGCGTTTTAGCATCCTCTTCTCATTTCGCAATGGCATGTCTTTGTCCGTCTAAACTAAAAATGCATCTCTTCTCCAGCAAAACTATTCGATAATTGCCTCTTGCTCCAGCCATTCGTTGAGCTCAATCTCCTTTGTTTGTCACTCTTAGAAATGGTCAAGATGCTGGTCGATGCCGGAGCCGATGTACATTATCGCGACAAAAATAGGATGACGCCTCTTATGTTTGCTTGCAACTATGGCTGGGAGACCATCGGAAGATACCTGATGGAGAAAGGCGCGGAGGTGAATGCGCGCTGTATTATTGGCTGGACGCCTTTGATGTACGCCATCCTTGACCACCCCTGTAGCGTGTCGTTCATCTCTGACCTGCTGCAGGCTGGGGCCTTCGTTAACCACCGTGATAACTGTGGCAAGACGCCGCTCCATGTTGCCTTCGATTGTTGGAGAAGCCGTTTGGACGATAACAAGTGGGATATCCTCCAGCTTCTACATTTAGCTGAACAAAACGGCGATCTAAAAGGGGTGCTGATGTTGATCAAGGCGTGTTGCAAGTTGAACATCGGGAGTAATAGGGCCTTGCCACCAGTGTCTTGCGCCATAATTCGAGAAAACCACAATCTTGTGGAGATGTTGTTGGCGGCTGGCGCTCGTGTCTCTAGTAGCGACAACGACGAGATGTCGTCCGGCGATGGTTTCGACTTTTATGGTTTCATTTTTGCACATTTCACAATTTCACTCTTTGTTGTTAGTTCAAACTTGACAAGTTTGGAGGAACCTCGCCTTGTCCTTTGTACGCCGTACCTCATCGGAGACTCGAGTAATAAAATATTCGAGAAACTGATGCTCGCACTCTTTGAAAATATGTACGAGAAGGTTTTGGCGGAACGTTTGGGCTACGGTCTTGTTTCAAAACTCTGGAATTTGATTTTCAAAAGGGACTTCGGGAACGGTCTTCGAGCACTCATTTTAAGAATCCTTGTACCGAAGCATCGTGTACGATTCACATTTTTTGACCTAAACGATACCAGCGAGCGATCTTTTAGAAAACTGAAATGATCGATTATTTTTTATTTCATGTTTTCTGAGAATTTTGAGTGATTCTAGATTTCTGTTTCAAAGTCTTTAGTTTATTATTCAGCTCGTGTTGTTCCATCCTTGGAACAAGGATTGAAACCTGGAAAAGTCAGGGAAATTCAACGTAGTTGGGGCCTATTTGGAAACCTTTTTACATTTTCCCAGTACAAATTTGCAAAATTTGCAACAGTTTCTGAGGGCGAAATTACAAAAATTGTCGACGTTTTTCCGAATAGAAATTTTCAAACTTGTCTGCGTTTTCCGAGAAAAAAACTGCAAAATTTCCCACGTTTTTCAAGGACAAAATTGTAAAATTTTTTGACGTTTTCCGAGTTAAAAATTGCACAATTTTCCGCGTTTTTCAAGGACAAACTGTCAGAATTTTCTAGGTTTTCCAAGTACAAATTTGCAAAACTTTCCACATTTTCTGAATGCAAAATTTTTAGAATTGTTAAATATTTTACTGTGTCAAGTTTGGAAAATATCTCAATTTTTGACGTTGTCATTGGTCAGGGAAATTGTTTTAAAACCTGCAAAAGTCATTGAGGTTGAAAATGAAATTTTGGGTATAAATCCTGATTCCCAAATTGGATTGCAAACGTACTTTATGAATTGCCCCTACAAGATGATCCTTTCGAAGGTTAGGCACACGTATGATTCGAAATGTTGCGTCATCCGACTTGAGATTTAAACCAGTTGAGTACACGTGTTGCTGCGTACTTGCTCCATCTTTTATAATTTAAGGAATATAATTCCAAGTGTTTGATCTAATTTTGTTTTTAAACCAAAGGTACAGTCACAGTTTACGGGTAAGTTATGGTCAGTGGTCAATTCCAATGACCATTCGAGCAGTTCGAATGACTTCTTTCAGACGACCACGTTGGATCACTTTGGATGACCGCTTTCATAATTCAGTGGTCACGTTAGATGACCGTTTTCAAAATCCAGTTTGATTCAGTGGTCACTTTGGAAGACCACTTTCAAAATACTGTTGAATTCAGTGGTCAGGAGCCATCCAGAAATGATGTCACGGGGGGTGGGGGGGGGGGGTAAATACTAATGGTTTCAATACCTCTGGGTGCGGGTGTTCCGAGGGGTAGCGTCGGAGCAGCCGTGCCATGAGGGAGAGGGGGGGGTGAGATAATAGTCTGCCGGCACGCGCTGGCTGAAAAGGAGGGGGAATATGAAGCCCCCAACCCAGCACGTGCTGTCAATGGGTAGAGGGGGAAGGTAAGACCGCGGCATCTGGCAGTCGCGGCTAGACGCGCTCCCATTGGTCGACGCGACCCTGGGGGGTGGGGCCATACGACGGGGGTATATAAGTGCGGCGGTTGACGGCCATTGAAAGCAGTTTCAACGCAAAGTTCGCAAAGAGAAGGTCTCGTATCTTACGAAACGCAACATTTAGTCAGTTTTGCAAGTCTTTGGATGGATTCGTGACCAGTTTTGAGTGTGATTAAGTTCTAGTCCGCGAGTGTGATCCGTTAAATATTCGAACTTCGACCCGATACGACGAACCAAAAATGAAAACGAAGAATTCACGCATAGTCAAGGTGTTGAGAAAGATCCGCAGGAGTTTCGGTTAGTATTTTTTTTTTTCGGTTTTTGCTGCTGATGATTTGTTCGAGCGTTCTGAAAGTCAACGCGTTATGATCGCCTATGATGAGTTTCTGGTCATTTTTGGATCTAAAGTTAAAACAGAGTTGCTATACTCTAGTTCAGCTGGGAAAAAAATCCCATCCAGGGTGGTGGCCACCCTGTCAGTGAAATTTTCCCAAATTTCATTTGGGAAAAATAAAAGACTCGTAACAAAAATCTAGTGTTTTGCCAAGCTTCTCATTACAATTGTTATTTTATTTTTCATTATGACCACAAAAAAAAATTGATACGCATTAACGAGTAAGTTTCGGTGAGGGAATTTTGGATTTCAGTCAGGGAAATTGCGAACGAAATATTTGTGGCCACCCTGTACGAGTCGATCTTGGCCTTGCCAGGAGGCATTTCCCATAGTCGACACCTCGAGAGCGAGGGCGTGCCTCGAGGTCGAGAGGTTCGCAGGAAACGGCGTTGCATGGCTAAGCTTTGGCAACGAAAGCACAAAAGGCCGGGCGGCATCCAAGCGAGATTCCTCCCAATTTTCAGCGCTGTACTGCACCTCACTGGCTCGTGAATCCGCTGGCTGCCGGAAAAGCCCTCCACCCGCACTTCCGCCGCAGAAAACGCACTTCCCCCGAAACGGCGAGGGAGGCGAATGTCGTGGGAAAGTTTGGGGAGAACTGCGAGTCGTTTCGCTAAAGAAATCTAACCGAATCGTTGCTTTTTCTTTCGCAGCATCCTCCGTGTGCCGTCAGCTGAGCGCCGCCGAATTGCAGGCCCCCTTGCGCTTTCACTCCACCCACAGCGAGAACGTGGTGCTGTCCAAGAGCGGCTCTCTGGCCCGCCGTGCCGAATCTTTCTGCAAGGGCATCGTCTTCGGCAGCCGTCCCGTGCGCGTCGAAGAGCGCATTTACGTCAAGTTCGCCGAGCTGTCCACCAACTGGAGCGGCGCCCTTCGCTTCGGCTTGACCAGCTCCGACCCCAGCACCCTGCGCCACTCCCTCCCCCGCTACGCTTGTCCGGACCTCACCAACAAGCCCGGCTTCTGGGCCAAGGCCCTCAACGAG
The DNA here is from genome assembly GCA_034698745.1 of Megaphyllum sjaelandicum. Taxonomy (NCBI): domain Eukaryota; kingdom Metazoa; phylum Arthropoda; class Diplopoda; order Julida; family Julidae; genus Megaphyllum; species Megaphyllum sjaelandicum. The sequence continues at coordinate 12,581 of JAQGBX010003361.1, forward strand.
CGGATGGTGGAACGCGACGCCGTCCTCTTCTACTACGTCACGGCCACGGGCGACTGCGTCTACGGCATCAACGACGAGACCAAGGGCGTCTTCTTCTCCGGCGTCGACGTGCGCAAGCCCCTCTGGGCCATGCTGGACATCTACGGCAACACGGTGGCCGTCGAATTCTTGCACGGTAAGCTGGATTCATTCGTTTGCGCGGCTAGCTGACTGACTGGAACGTCAGTCTTAAAACTGTAGGGTTTCGTGCTTTTGCGCTGTCCTGGAACACCCGTGGGCTAAATTCACCCGTTTTTGACTTACTGGTTGTTGGTTTGGCTGGATCTAGCCACTTTGACGTGGAAGATTTTGAACGTTAAGCGATTGCTGGATTCCGTCCAATGTTCCAGATCTTTTGTAAAAGTGCTAGATCCGGCTCAAAATTAAACTTGGGCTAAATTCACCCGGTTTTGGTCGATGGTTTGGATGGATCTAGCTAGCACTTTGAATCGTGACATTTTAAACGTTGGCGCTTGCTGGATTCCGTCCAGTGTTCCAGATCTTTTCTGTGCCGTATTATCCTATGCAAAACCAACGCAATTTAGTACGTTTTGTTCCGAATGTGCGTGTTACGGTCTGGAAACCCAGGGTGCGGCAGAAGTTCAGCGTTATGAAATCGCGTAACGGTTCCTAGGTCGGGGGGCTGAAACCAGGCTGGCGCACCCCAGCTGCACCTAGAGATCGTGCCCCGTCCTCCGCTCGGGTTGGTGGGGGGGGGGGCGCCGACAGCACGTGCCCGCACCCCTACGGGTAGGGGTGATCGTTTCGGCACTTCAACCTCCCCCCCTCCCTTCATTAATCGCAATCCCCGCAGATGGCCGGGGGAGGCACGCGTGCTGCCTGCCGGACAATGGAGGGGCGAGAAGCGGACCCGGAGGAGGGGGAGGCAAATCGGGCCGAAATTCAATACCGGCAGCCGTTTCCGCTCCCCAAACAGCTGCGCCCAGACGGAAACGCTTTTGGGATGCTAATTTATCAGTTAATAGACCCTGGTTAATGGCGGAAAGGGGGAAATTGGGGAAGGGGGGTCAACGCGAGGTTTTAATGGGAGCAGATGGATTTTGACGAGCATTTAAAAATGGGGGTTCTGTTATGGCTACGCTATACCTGGAGCCAATAAATCCATTTGGGGACAGTTTTGGACATTTTCAGGGCCGAACGGACTTTACGACCCACTCGAGACCCATCGAGAAGCATTAACGGGCTTCGGTTAATTGCTTGGTAATTTCGAGGATGAACGACGGACAACCTATTTTAGCATTGTTCGTACGCCAAATTACCAAATTTGGTATTACTAATGGGGACACACCCTCGAATAGCGGCAATTGTCCTAGCGCATTCCATTTATGAGCGTTGTTTTTTTTCTTTCCCAGATCCTCACCGACCTCTGAACAATGCCAGGAACAGCGACACAGGCTCGACGTCTTCCGCCGAAGACGTCGATCTGACGCGGCTGATCCAGAGCTATCGCAGCCAAAGCTTGGACGATGGTCAGTCTCGCTACTATCCCGGCACCTACTTCGCTCCCCTGCCCTTCCATCAGGTGCACGGCGGAAACATTCGACTGACCAACGACCGTCTGGTGGCCACGAGGACCGAGTCGGAATACGCACGAGGCTACGTCTTCACCGCACGCCCTCTCGCGTGCGGTGAAAGAATCGTGGTCAAAGTGCTGCGCAACACGACGGACTACCTGGGCTCCATGGCCTTCGGGCTGACCGCTTGCGACCCCGCGCGGCTCGATCCCGAAAACCTGCCGGACGATTGCAATCAGCTAATCGACCGCATGGAGTACTGGGTGGTCATCAAGGACGTGTGCAATGGGCCCAAGCCCGGTGATGAACTCAGCTTCAGCATCACTAAAACAGGTGAATATTCCTTAAAAAAGGGGGTTTTTTTTAGCAGAAAACGCTCTTGGAACTGCGTACCGATGGACTTGTAATTGTAGATTTCTATTAACGTCCCGAGCTTACGAGCATTTGTTTTTCAAATTTCCATACGCTGGGTACGCAGTTCCACGCCGACGTAAAGTTTTGGATATTAAAAAGTATAGCGTACCGAATTGAGAATATCATCACGATTCTTAACCGTTTTATTATTTTTCTCTCCAGGCGAAGTTTTGGTCTCCAAAAACAACCTACCTCCAGTTATCGTGATGCACGTTGACCAGACGCAGAAGCTGTGGGCCTTCTTCGACGTTTATGGCAACACGCAGAAGGTGAAGGTGCTCGGCTGCACCGTAGAGCGGGCAGCCAGCGAACGAACGACCAACAATCGCGACAGGACGAGGACGCAAACATCTGAAGATGAGCCCAGCGCTGCCCAAGACAATGCCGAGAATGAATGCAACGTGTGCTGCGAACGGCCCGTCAACAGTGTGCTCTACACGTGCGGTCACATGTGCATGTGCTACGAGTGCGCCAAGCAGCTGCACGAGCGGCCCTCCGGTGGCCAGTGCCCCATCTGCAGGGCCGACATCACGGACGTGATCCGCACGTTCCGCTCATGAACAAAGCCGCTTGCGGCACACTCACCAAAACAACGATTTCTACGTCATTTTCAGACAATCGCGTCGCGAAAACTTTTATATATAAGGGCTGTGCATTATGATAACAGATTTATTGATAAAGTATTTGTGTGCTATTTATAAAATAAAATTTATGAGTGTTTATTTTAAGGCAGTGTATTGTTGTACGTTTTTTTGTTTGTTGAATTTAACGAGTTCTACGTCATTTTCAGTCGATTCATTGCGAAAAGTTTTATATATAGATAAATGGGTACGTTCCAAAAAAGAGCTTATTTTTTGCACTAGCGCATGCGCGTTCGAAGAAAGCCTAGCTGAGGCAGGCTCAGCTTTTCAGTTCTTTCTTGTGAAATCTGAAACTGATTTTTTAGACACATAGTGGCACCATGCACAATACGAGGCCTTCTTTACTATGCCTTCTGCTATTGGTTTTTTATTGCCACACTGGTATAACAGGGTTCCCCCAGACCTGGAAAAGTCAGGGAAGGATGGTTTATTTTGAAAAAGTCAGGGAAATTTAACGCAGTCATGGCGATCCAAAATTTATACTTCTACAAGGTTAGCTCAATGCTCATTTTCCCGAGTAGAAATTTGCCAAAAAAAATCCACACTTTCGGAGTACAAATTTTCCACGTTTTCCGAGTAAAAATTAGCAAAGTTTTCCACGTTTTCCGTATACAAATTTTCCAAATTCTCTAGGTTTTTGGAGCACATGCACAAATTTTCCACATTTTCTGAGGACTAAATTGCAAAATTTCCCAATTTTTCAAAGCATAAATTTTAACATTTCCCGAATACAAAATTTTCCCATTTTTAAAAATTTTTATGCGATTTTTTTAAAATTTAAAAAAAAATGTTATGTTAATTTTAAAAATTGTCGTCAGTAAATTTAAAAAAATATGTTCTATGGCTTTGAGGTAAGGACATGGGAGAAAGTACGTCGTGGCCGATTTCTACTAGAGTTATCCCGGCATTCGCCTAGAAACAACTTTAGGAAACCACGAAAACCAAAGTCAGGAAAACCGACACGGGAATCGAACCCTCATCTACCGAACACAAAGCCTGAGCGTTAACCATCAGCCAAGTTTGCACAGTAGAGAGTGTGGTTTTATTTCTGTAATTAGTGTTTCCTTAAGACACCATGCTAATGTAAGAGATTTCTTGACGTTATTATAATTTATTTCTGTTCCTCTTTTTTTTCGAAAGTTATATCATGTCACTATAGTTTCTTAATTGTGTAATGTTATATTTAGGCGGTCACACACGGGGAAAGTTATATCTGGAAACTTGGCAATTTTAGGCGTGGTTGCCACTAGCTGTTTTGCTAAATGTATGGAGATTGATTAATTATGTATGTGTTTAAATTAACTCGTGCAAAATGTGCTCGTTAGCGTAATTCGAATACTCCATCGTCGTCAAAGATAACACTTGGAGAGGTTTAATTGCATGCCCGGAAGATGTGCGATTCTTGTACTGAAATCTTGGACGTCTCGAGTATCCGGGTAGCGGATTAACCGGGGTCCTTATGTTCATAAAAATGATAGGCACGACCTACAGTATGAATGCAATTTTATGGGGAAAATGTTTGTGGGCCCGATTTACAAGTTACGTTCAAGAAAAAATTGCACTGCATGGTGTTTTTCTTATATTGGGTGAGTTTTAAGTTGGGCTCCAGTCGATTATTTGGGATTGTGTTGTAGGTAGAAAGCTGATTTTGTGGTATTATGGTAAGATAGGTGGGCGCTATCAAATGAAGCTATTTCCGGTGACCTTGGAATGTAAATTCAAGGTCATTGCGTTATCATCTTCTAAACCGTAATAGTTAGAACAAAATTTTCAATTAGAAAGTTGTAGGGAATCGTGAAATTAGTTTAGTGGGTGCATTTGCGGCATTCCATTATTCATTTTTACGTTCCAAAAAACGTTTGTTTCTCTAATGTTTGCTAACCTGCACAGCAGAAGTGCAATGCAGGAATGTTCGTACTAGAATATTCGGGGGCAGGGCCAATGGCAACATTTCCAATTACATTACATTCATGTAAAGCGCATGCTGCGCATCTTATGGTGTCAAGGTACTGCACTAATCAGTGAGTGCCGTATTAACCCATGGCAGGGCCCCAAGGCTTCAAGCTTCTTTGGGCCCCTCGATCCCCATCCCCCCTCGCTGCTCCGAATTTCAAAAAATCTCTAGAAAATGTTGCAAATTTGTAATCAAAATCCGTGGAACAGTTTGCCAATTTATACTCGAAAACGTGGAAAATGTAAATTAGTTTACAATGTTGCAAAGTTGTACTAAAAAAAACATGGAAAATTTTGCAAATTTGAAAAGGAAAAACCTTGAGAATTTTGCAAATTTGTTCTCAAAAACGTAGAAAATGTTGCAAATTTGTACTC
>JAQGBX010003362.1:0-17535 GCA_034698745.1 Megaphyllum sjaelandicum
GTATGTATTGTAATTTTGATGACTAATATTATGTTTAATAAGAGTTATATTTAACCCGTATTTTTAATGAAATTAGCCAATCTTTCCAATGTTAAATGTGAAGTTTGCTAAGGGTCATCATCAAAAAAATGAAAAAAATCCAAGAATTAATGTTTCTAAACTTTCCAAAATAGTCCACGAATTTGAAGAAATAATTCTGTATCCTAAAATTATTCGCTAATTTCTTCACAGAAGTGGAATATCATAAATCAAAGTCCCAATCCAGAACGTCCCATTTAATTATGCTTGCAATACATTAAACTTGCTTTCATCTGTGAGTTTAACTATGGTAACCACTTGAAATTCCTGGACTATTTTGGAAAATTCAGAAACATTAATTCTTGGATTTTTTTCTATTTTTGCTTACCCCTAGCAAACGTAATATGATAACCACTTCTGTGAAGAAATTGGCGAATGGTTTGAGGATACAGAGTTATTTTTTCAAATTCTTGGACTATTTTTGAAATTTCAGAAGCATTAATTTTGGATTTTCTTAATTTTTTGATGATGACCCCTAGCAAACTTCGCATTTAGCATTGGAACGTTTACTTCATTAGGAAACATTCTAGTCTATAAGAAGACTGGCTAATTACCTTAAAAATACGGGTTAAATATAACTCTTATTAAACATAATATTAGTCATCAAAATTACGATACATGCTTTACGAAATATTTCAAGTTTTGTAAAAGTGTCCCATCACTTATATGATGGGACATTTTAAGTTTTCCGTTATTTTTGCAAAGAAAATAGATAATTTAAGCAAATTGTTTAGTTAATTCTCATGGTATGTTCAAATTAAATGTTATTATAGACAAACATGTTTAAAATCTATTTTTATTTTGCCAGTATATGAAATTTTATCATTTGTGTTGAGCACTGTAGTTCCTATATTTAATCGGAATTGAGTGAAGTTGGAGTGAGTAGCTCACTTAAGTGAACGATGTTTCAAATAAGCCACTATACCTGGGCGGCGCTGCGAGCGCCTGGTTGGTAGATGGTTGGGTAAAAGTGGAAGGAGTTGACATACTGGTCTTTTCACATACTGTATTGCCTTCTTACCACGGATACGTAATATAAGTAGGTTCACTCGCCGCTTTTTTGGGTGGTTATGCAACCGTATATTGTGACATTGCGTTCGCAGCGCCGCCCTGTTGGCTTGCAGATATCACTACGATGAAGCCACGCCCACCTACGATTCGTTTACAAGCGCAGGGCGTGGCTGAGGACGAGTTGATATCTGTAAACCAACAGGATGGCGCTGCATTGTTTTCCCCCATCAGAACATCAAAGGCGCCGACATGGAGTAAACCTACTTATATTACGTATCCTGTGTCCTTACCCACAAGACACCGTAATTAGTGTACAAATGTAACAATTTTGATTTTCAGTTAAGTTACAGTGGTGAAATGAAGAGTTGTGATAAATCATCGATTAAAGGTAAAGTTTTTTTATTATAAATTAATTACGATCTGAAAAGGAAAACATAATGCTCATGTATGATGTAATATTTTAAACTTTAAAATGGCGGTGCACGTGCTATGGAAGGTCTTTGTGCTGACTTCTATGACTTGTTTTCATTTATTCATTCATACTGTATCTTACATTATAGCTTTTTGAAAAAGTTAAATAACACTTAATCGCGTGACACTGGGATGTAGATCCAGGACGTGGATTTATTTCGCTTTTGTGAAATATACTATCTATCCAAAAAATATTGAGGATATAAGCGGGGCATATAATAACAATAATAATAAATGGGACAGAAACGGAAAAATCCATTGGAAAAGCGCCATCCATCTCTGTCAGAGCGCACCCCGTGGCCCACATATTTTGAAAACTTAATCGCTGGCTAAGCAATCCTGTTTGTTTTGACAGATATTAGACTGAAGCCATGTTTTATTTTGAAATATAGGCCTAGGCCATATGTAAGAAATGGAGGGTTAGGCGGAAGACATTCATCTTGGCTCCTCATCCGCAGGTTTATCTCTGGGATTTCTCCCCAACAGAATCGGCCATTGTTGATACAGTTTCATCCATTGATCCGCTTTCCTTTTTTCATGCACTTACTAACTGTTTTGTGTAAAAAAAATGTTATTTATTTTCAAGCAAAATCTTTCGCAATAAACAACTCCTCCTATAGGAAAACTGCGCATGCGATGCACCCTATGGCGAAATTTGGAACTACGAGAGCGGGACTAGGTCTACCTCCTTGTTTTTACATGTATTAATATGCCTGCTAAATATTTTAGTTTTTTTCAAACCAGAAGGTTATATAAGGTGCCAAGAAGGCTTAGAAGTTAACATTCTCGTCTTGCATTCGGTATTCCCAGGTTCGATTCCCGGGTCGGCTATCCTCGATTGTGATTTTTCATGGTTTCCCACAATTCCTCCGGGCGAATGCTGAGATAGTTCCTATATTAAATCCGCCATGGCTGTCTTCCCATCCCATCTTCCTAGTTAAAGTCCAAAATACGGGAAATATAACTAAATTGTGATTTTGGGGTCCACCATGATCATAATGGTTAGTCTGACTTAATGATCCCCCTGCCAAATGGTACTATGTACTGACTGCAGGGTCACGAATTGAATTGAATCCACTATACAATATAGAATTCCTGAAAATCCTGAAATTCGATGGCTAAATGGGATAAGTGCTTTTTTTTTCAAACAGTGTTTGGTCTGTCTTACTGTTGACGACGATACTGTGAAATGCTGCTTATCTATCGTGAAAAATGACTGGAAATTTCAGGTATTATAGTGATAGATTATCCCACCGTTAATAACAGGATCTTTATTATCGTTGGTGTCAAGTTAGAAATGTGATTCCTAAATAATCTTCTGTGAATACTTTAAATTACTGTGAATGTTATACTCAGTATAGTTTGCTATAAATAATAAATTGCTTTAAATTTCTGTCAATGTTTGTGAAATTGAATGCCCAAGTTCTTGGTCTTATCATTTAACATATTCTGAATTTACAAGCCATTGTTGTTTAACATTTTCCGACACGAAATGAAAATACAATTTATACTCAGACTTGCGAAGCACCCCACAAAATATTTTCTTTTAATCAGCTCAGGGTTTAAATTTTCAAAGCTAAAAATTAAGGCTCCAGCATTTGTTCTTTGAATGAGTTATATTGAATTTCTTTTCTTATTTCATTCATGACAGACAAATGTTTTTCGACAGATTTTTTTCGAAATGTGCAATTCGGAGGAATTGGTACAGGGTGCGTCGTAAGCCTCGAAGCAAATATATGCATTTTCCTTTTCTATCGAGAAAGGATGGCAAAGCATGGTCTGAGATCCTCGAAAATATGGTGCTCGTATCTGGCTGTAGGAGATGAGAAGTGACGTCAAAACAAAGAAAGGATCCTTGGGCGAATCCCTCGCTTTTATGTTCTTCATCGGATTATATATTGGGTGGAAATAACTATAGGTGATGATAAACTATCGCGACTGGCGTAGGACTATTTCACTTTTTATTATATTTTTGGACAGCTGCAATTAAGGTTCAGTTCCGTTGGGTGGCCCGCCATCAGGCCCGTTGCCATGGCGACGCCGGGAGGATACTCAGCATCCATAATCCTGGAGTGATAAAATTATGAGAAGACATTTACGACCTCCGCCGCTCATTGCCCACTAAATTTATTTGCCATTTAGCTTCACGTTTTATAGGGCATTTAAAAAGATCTTTTCTACATGATTCTACTTTGCAAATCCGAGCAGCTAAATGTGAATAAAATGAAGAAATCTTGAAAGCGGGGAGGAGACACGGTGCCAAAATCCCACTCCCTGAAAGAGGCTATCTGGAGCTGGACGATTTTGCGCAGTGGTTCAATTGCCTTTTTTTGGAGAATTCAAAGACGAGACGACGGACCTTGAAGATAATAAAAAATGGCGGACAATTTTTGGCTTCAGACGCTGAACAGAATGTTGAAAACGATACATTGAGGAACATCGAGTCATTAAGTTGAGATTTTGCCCGGGCTATTTAGACCTAAATAGTGGCGAACGTGACCTCTTTAAGCTCTTATACAACGTTTTGCATGACAACTGCAGGTCTAGTTGGATATTTGGTCCAAATTTAGACGAACTTTGTGGAGTGGATCAATTTTGATGAGTAGTATCAACAAATCAACAGCCATTCCAACAGTTAGATGAGTTAAACAAAAAACCAATTTACCTATTCTTTGTTTTATCTCACAACTTGATATAGCAACCCTTTTCTTCACCACCCTTAAGAGTTTTAGAATTGTACGATTGATACAAGTTACATGTGTAAGTGTAAAATGCCTTCTATTTAATCTTGCAAAACGTATATGTGAAGCACATTCTGAATACTGCTTTTTTTTCATATTTTGTATACATTTCTGACTTACAGCATAAGGGTACGAGCACGTTGAACTTGTTTTCCGGGGTGCTTGTTTCTGCTCCTTTTCTGTTTGTTTTCAGCTTCCTTTTTTATAGCTTTGGTACGCACAATGATTGCTGATATCAGCGTGATGTTCAGTGTGCTTGGTGGCGCTACTGCATGCGTTATGCTAGATGAAACATTCCGCGTAAAATCTTGCACTGTAGTTGCACATGCGCATATCATGATAAGTGCAGGACACGTTTTTACGATACATAGGCGGCATACAATCAATGGCTACACTTTTAACCATTGCAATAGTGATTTGTGTACCACTCCTTTGTCTCACAAGCCTGCTTTCTTACTTTTTACCTGCAAGCTCAGCCTGGCTCGGTTAGGCTTTCTTCTTGTGCGCCCTCATTTAAAATGCATGCCGCATTCTTATCCCGCTTGTTGGCGCTAGCGTACGCCGGGTGGAAAGCGACTGGAAAACAAGTTCAACGTGTTCGTACCCTAAGACTGTATACTCACAACTAGAGGGGTTCGCTTCCCAGTCGAGCCGGTGAGAATTGTGAGGATGTGCCATTTTTTCTAAGTGGCGGCTCTTTCGGATGAGATTTTAAACTGAGGTCCCTTGTGGATCCCGTTTGATCCCGTTTGACCCAGGTAGGTGACGCCGGCACATCCCCTGGCGTTGGTGTTTCACCCTCGTGTGCAGAAATAGACCAACGTTTAAAATCCACAAACAAACCTCAAAAGGTTCTATTTGGTATACCTTTTTTTGAAGTGTAGAAAGTTTTGTCACACTGCCGTACATAGTATACATTTCATTCATGATATATTGGGATGTTAAATAGTGGCTTAATCAGGCTTGTTTTTCCATTTTAGATGAGTAATTTTATATTTCAAATTAAAGAAATGCAAAGACTCATTCAAATACGGTTTTGATATTTTCATTTTGGATAGACTTTCATCAATTTTCGTATTTTTCTTTTTTACGTTTACACACGCGAGATCCATACCCCTTTTTATTTCGTTTATTTCTCGATAAAAATTTATATCAGCAGATTCTTCAAACTTCCCCTTTTTAGCTTCTGACCTGCCGTGGAAGTCATCAGTCTGATAAAATGCTCTTATGTGTGTACATTCAGAAGAAAAGCAAAGAAAGCTGGATGTTGGTGTACCTATACTCTCTCCTCCCTCATACAATCTGTTCAGGAAATGTGAAAGGAAAGTATTTGATCCACTCTATAATGCTCTTTAATCTGATGATGAATAGCCAGTAAACACACGAGTCTTTTGTAGGCCCAATATATTGTATATACTGTACTGTATATGCATGCTGACGATACAGGGTGGAAAGAAGACTACAGTTAGACTATGCTTATGACAGCATCAAATTCACTGCCTATATCTTTATTCTCCGTGTTATTTAGTTGAATTTAGTGGGTATTTTACCATTGAAACATCTCCAAAATGGTAAGGGGCCATTCAAAAAGGATGTCTTCATGCAGGGAGTAGGGGGAGGATAGGTTGAGTCACGGACACAATGTGGACAGGAGGAGGGAGGAGGGTATGACCAACTCGGACGTCCACTTCATAAAAAAATACCAAATAAAAAAGGTTCTTAAAGTAAAATGGAAATCGATCCCAAAATCGTTCCCAATACCGCATTGGGCTAAAAAATATGCTCTTGAGTACACTGAGTGTAAGTTTCTGCACTCGTTTCAATCGGTTGGGCAACCTGTATACTTCAGTGTAGTCGGTGCACCCTTCGTTCCGTGTTCGATTGGGTTCATTAAGTTCACTGAATGTACACTGACTACACTGACGAGATAGTCGGTGTAGTCAGTGTAGGCCTATATAACATGGCGGACCGGTGACGTCATGAGCTTGCACGGCGCCAAAAATTTCACGAGTTCCGGTTGCACTGGCTAGCCAATTGCACTGCACCAGTGGACTCAATCAAATTCGCCATCAATAAACAGGGTACTCCCAGTCTTGGAAAGCCTGGAAAAGTCAGAGAACATAAAGCTCAGGGTCCATTTGCTAACTTTTAAAAATTTTCTAATACAAATTTGAATTTTTTAAATTTTTCTCGAGAATAAACTTGCAAAATTGTCAAACTTTTCCAAGGTCAACGTTACAAATTGTTTCATGTGTTCCCGAGGAAAATTTGCAACATTTTCACGTTTTCCAAAGGTCAAATCTTCAACATTTGCAACTGTTTTCGAGTACAGATTTATAACATTTTCAACAGTTTCCTAAGAGTATTTTTTCAAAATTTCCAACAGATTCTAAGAACAAATTGACTAGATTTTCACCCTTTATCAGACTACAAAATGTACGTTTTCCGAGTTTTTCGAGTACAAATTTGCAAAACATTTTAAAAAAAATTCCGAATTTAATATACATTATTTCAAAGTTTCGGACGTCCGAATAGGGGAGGAGGAGGAGGCCGGGGAGTCCTTGATAAAAAAATGGACACACTGACCGGACACAATGCGGACATGAGTTCAATGTTTGGCAAATTTTATGAATTTCTCGCCACTCTAACGAGAAATATTTTCAAATTTAGTTTAAATTTAGAATGGAATTATGAAAGTGGATTACTTGTTTTCCATATTATTGAAAACAAAATGGATGAATCAATTCTCTTAACACGATAATTAGTCCTTGTAAGCTTAGTATATACACAAAGACGAGAATAGATTCGAGCTTAATAGGGATTTGGTGCAACTCGGTGATAAGATTTGAGAAAATCTGAGTATTTTTTTTTCTCGTCAAGACGATAGATGATACAATTAAATGGCATCCGCAAAACTCTGCGTATTAATTAATTTACCGGATTTTTGTTTCACCTGATTATCTACCGAAGTGTTTACCAACCTCGACTTAGGAAAAAGGGCAATAATGTACTTTAAAGTTCGATAGACGCCTCCCTTCGCAATAATTTAGCCCATGTTTACAGCGTTCAAATTAACGTTAACTACATTTTGAAAAAGGTTTTAATGGTGCATAGTGTAGCGTAATCGCCCTACTTAAAAGATTGGTACTTAGCATTCATTTTCCCAGTAACGGTTATGGCCTCAATTAATCTCAACGAGATCCAATTAAAAGTATTTTACTTCCAAGAAATGCATAATTAGGCAGCGAACCCTTTGACCTCCATCTCAGGAGCTTTCATTAACGATGGTCAAGAGTCATCCGGGGAATGGAGACTGAAGCAGTTTATGATGGGCAATAATCGCATTAAGGAAAGGATATTTGACGAGCATGGATCAAAACAACAGATTTTATCAAACTAGATTGGGAGAATCGCTCGATGGCTGGAGGCTCTGGAGATTTTGTCTTGCAAGAGTGACAACATTGCTTTACGTCGTTTCCGGTTGGGATTTATATTGGGCTACACCAACCACCGCTTTAATCTGACAGTTAAAACGGACTGCAATCTTTTTTTTCCCAATGGTTTTGTTTGGCAAACAAAGAAATTAATGACAAGTTAGACAAGTTGTGGTCAGAACATGGTTATCACATGCAGACCCTTGTTGCATGCTTGTGGGAATTCCGAGTTCAAAAATCAAACATTTAGAAATTTGTCAAACTAACCAATGCACGGAGTTGGATTATAAGTCAATTTATGAATATAAACATTATCTTGACAATTTCTCTACGCGATTTACTTCCACAAATTCTTAAATTTCCATTTGTTATATTTATTTTAGTAGTATTAAATTAAGATTGTTGTCAGGGACCACATTAAAAGAAACTTGTTTCTAATTCTTGCCACTTGCCCCTGTAAACGTAAACTTGTGCAAGAACTATGTATAAATTTCCAGAAACAAGTAGCAACAATAAGCAACACGAAATTTCTGTGTTTCCCTCATTGTGGCCGTAGCTTTAGAAGTATTTGTATAGGTTTTCAACAACAGGTCTTCTTTGTGGTATTTTTGCTGCTTTCTACGACAGAAATAGTTCAACCAAAGATATGTTGTGCATGCTTATTTCTTAACAATCTATAACATTCTTGAATTTTTTTACAAGCGTAAGGGTGCGAGCACAAAAAATGCTTACTTTCGACGAACTTCTTTCGTGCTTGTTTTCAGCTTTGGGCGCACAATGAACGCTGATATCAGCGTGATGGTTAGTGTGCTTGGTGGCGCCGCTTGCGCGCGTGCATTGGCATCTTAGGATGAACGATCAAAGGACACGTTTTTAAGGTACATAAGTGTTTGGCTACGCTTTTGACCAATAGTCTTCTGTGTGCCACTCTGTGTCTTAAAAATCTGCTTTCGGATTTTCAAAAAAGAATGTTACAAACATTCTTGAAAGCTTATTAACGCGTCATGTAAGCTCTGCGTGGATCGGCTAAGCTTTCTTTGTGTGCGCCCTCATTTAAAAAGCATGCCGCATTCTTATCCCGCTTGGTGGCGCTAGTGTACGCCGAGTGGTAAGCGCTTCCAATACCTGTAAGCATTTTTTGTGCTCGCACCCATATGCTCATGCAAATTTAATCAGTATTTGAAAATGAACCTTGACATCAAACAAACAGCCCTTCACTCTGTTTTCGGAATTGTTTTTACGGTATACAGTATGTTTTGTACAATATTGCAAGTTGTGGGCTAGCAATTTATTCGAGGATCCTATACCGGACCTATAAATTCCGATTGACGTAAAAATAGGGAAATTATTATATTATATCGAAACATTTAACCTCCGGATAAAACGTTCAGCTTTAACGTGTTGCCATAAAAGTATCCACTCGCCCAATAAACATTCATTTTCTGAAAAGCTGAATTCCCCATCGTTCGCCAGGTATTTAACATGTCTGGCCACGTTGGAACGTCGTTGCACGCAGCCATGAGCCAGCTGCAGACAGAACATCCTTAATTGTCTGAAATTATCGTGCAAATTAGACGCGAGCTTGCTTACACGCAAGGGCCTAAGGACAAACTGGCGCAGCAAATTAAGTGCGCGACACCTGGTTCCAGTCTCGCCAGCGTTTGAACCACTTTTTTCCCTTTCTTCTGGTAATTCCTTTCAACGCCATCTTGTCTTTCCATCTACAAATCAGTTACAGTATTTTAAAAGCAATAACGAAAATCTGATCGTCCGATAGCAACACTGGCTGGCTAGACTCTGGCGGCCGGTGTGGGAGTCACTAATAAGGCCGACCAATTCTGCATTTGTACCAATTAATCTCTCCCGGTGATCTTCAACCTGATGCATGTTCGGTACCGTCGAAGGCTAATCATATTAATTTTGTCGGTAATTGATACGGGGTCAACCGACTGAAGCTTAATTCCAATCACGTGCACATTGCACACAGCACGAGGATATAGGCAACCTCTGCGAGCTCCATTTATCTCAAGAAAAGCTCCTAATAGTTTTTGTTGGCCTCCAGCAAGGACCCTTGTTTCAACGCCCGTTATTATCTTCTTATTGTACTTGGCATGAATTTTACATTAGCAGTAATGGCATAACCTCGACGGGTTCGTGTTGCTCTTATCCAAAATGCACGCCTGGATGTGTTCCCAACAAAGTTTTTTTTTTTTGTTTCCTGCCAATTGGCTTATGTATTTGTCATCGTTTCTACTCCAGGGCTTGCCCTGAAACGTGTTGATCAACAAATAATCCGTCGAACAGTATGGCTGCCATTATGGTGTTATTTTTTTTTCAGTTTCGGCAAATTCTTTCATTAGTTTATTTTGCGCTTGGCAATATGCGTGTAGAAACTAAGTCAATTTCGGAACTCAAGCGCAGAAATTTTGTGCTTTTCTTGCCATGTTATCGCTTGCAAACTTGTTTGTCGATTAACTATCTATATACCGTATAGAAAACTGGACATAATTTGAAACCTGAATGGAAGCGTTTGGGGGAATTCAGTCATCGAAAAAGCGAAACATAACAATTTTTGCACTTTTGATCGCGACCGAAAGAATAGCCTGAATAGCAAAGAAAATGACAATAAAACTTCCAAATTTCGGAAAAGTATAGCTAAACTTTTTTTTCTTACTCGTTATTGTCGTATAAAATTCGAGAACAACCTAAATTGGAAGAAAATTGATCTGGAAATTTGCAAAAATGCCACCTTTTAAACAATGAAAATATACATTATCACCATCGAAAAATTGAAAAAAAATACTTTACAAGCTTCTAAAATAAATTGAAGAAAAAAATTTAAAAAAAAGTTTGTCATCAAGACCTTAAAAAAGGATTTGTAGCTATTTTTTAACATATTATACTCGTGGAAAATTAAAGTTACTTAACGCAAGTCGAAAAGTAAATAAAGCTATATAGTTGTTTTTCTTCTTTATTATGGTCAAATTTAGCTTCTAAGTTTACCGTAAGCTGGGATGTTGTTTTGAAAAAGCATTTCAGAAGTTCGGGGAACTTTCAGATCACCCCTTAACCTCGTAACTGCGAATATGAAATGTGATTGTTGTGTAAAATGTTTTATATCGTTGAAAAAGACAAGGGTATGCATAATGGGATAGCGTGGAGCGCACTGAATAAAATTTACTTATACTGGAAAAAAAGCGCGGATCTGTAGATGGTATTCTGCTACGCAACGTATGAGCGGTGCATATTAAGTAGCTTATTAATGTTTTCCTTTTAAACTCTCCCTCCACTTTCTTTTTTCTTCGCCATTCTGCAGGAAACAAATGTGTGCGGTAGCACGATTTGAATATCTTAATTGGATCTTCCACAAACTCCAAAACGCGAATTCACTAAATTTCATTCAAATTACATGAATCTGTTTTGTGTTAAACAGGTGCGTCTTAACATTGTTTGCCAACACGATGTGAAAGAAAGTCAAATAGCCTCTTAGTTTCAATGCCTGTTTCCTGAAGCATTTCCGCAATATGGCCCCATGTAGACACGCTAACAAAATTGTTACCAGTTTTAGAGCTTTCAAATTCAATTCGCATTCACTGCGTAGGCGCGAGGGTCCTTCGAAACATTCCAGAGTTTCAGCTTTCTACTCTATAGTCTCGTATTTGTAAATATATACGCTCGTATATGAATGTTTTTGGTACAGGATCTAGAAATAAATACGAAAACAGATGACCTGCATGCTTTCCGAAAACCCAACAGTCCACATGTTCAGCGAGGATGGACATGTTACGTTATGATCAAATATCAGGATTAACATAAAAGTATTCTTTAGTGCTGATGGAACTTGCGGGCTGTTGCTATGAAATTTTGTCAAATCAAGATCTTGGGATAAATGACTTATTTATCCACAATTTCTTGTTAAGCAATTGCTGATTGTCTATAGCGTGCATCACTGAGCTCGCTGAATTCAGCCATGCGGAAAATTGAAAGTATATGATGGAAGCATTTTTTATCTAACTTAGTTTCACTCTACGTCACGTAATTTGATTTTTTACAAAACACATATACGCATAATGAGCCTTGTTTCATGGCCAGCTTACATGTTGTCGATGACCTTTCTGTCTTCCAATTGGTGGATGTGGCGATACATAAACGCTGCTATTAAGTGCAATCAGAAGAACTTTGCCTAACACACGTTCTATTGTTTTTCTCTTCATAATTCATGCTAATTGCAGACTTTAGAGCAATCGATGACACATAGGCGTTGCAATATATGCGGTTTTAGATTTATTATGACATCTTGGCCGCAGATTTTGTTTATGTCTGCCTTGAATTGGCCGTAATCGTGGCCAAACGTTTACTGCAATTTGCTTCATATAGCATGCTTGCCAAGACATTCGAAGTGTATATTAGAGATTTAGGATGCTCATGTTGCATGATTTATTTATTAGTTAGCATAAATTTCTATATAAATTTCTACTAACCAACACTTGCAAACTGTTGAATACTACTGAAGCTATATACATGTAGATGAAATAGGCTATACTGATTTAAAGGCTGTGTACACGAAATCTGGCTTCGCTGGGGTGCAAACAACACATACAATGTAGATTGATATGGATGCAAGGTTAATACTGTTTAAGAAATGGCAAATACATGTAGGCATGCATAAAGGTATTTTAATAAGTACATCTGAGTGAGTCCCTGGTGGCTTGTATCATGTAGCAGTTAGGGTTTAAAAACTTATCTTGGATCATTGTGAAATATTTTTATTATGATTCCTTCTAATAGTTGACTGATAACAAGTTGTTTAATTTCTGAATAATAAATTTATATAAGTTCGATATGAAATGTTCATTAAAGATGCCTTAGATCCAAAATAGACAAAATAGTTTAGTTTGCTTTTCTACATGTACATTTACTGTTTATGGAAACCTGGGAATGGGCAATGACTGTTTTTCACATTCGGATATGAAAAAAATGATCGTGTTTAACTTAAAATTTGCATTATCAAGTTTCAATAACATTATTTCAAAAACTATGAGAGGTCATTTGTATTTTATGTTGAAATTATCCCGTAAATAACATGTGCCAATTGAAAGATCAACGTATCTTCGTTAAGTATATATACTTGTCTAAGTTTATTTGGTGTTATTCATTAGTTTGAAAAGGGCACATCATACTGTATACTATAGTTTTTGTTATAGTGTAAATGATAAGAAAATCTTGCACTAAATTACAAGTTACCCTGGTTTTATTTGCTGAAAAAAATGTAATTACGAATAATGCAGATGGACAGAAATCTGAAGTAATCTGTTTGAGTTATGTCGCTTCATGTACATTTCATGTACTGTAAATCTAGTTTTATTACCCCCTTTATTTGTCGCAATTATCTAGCTCTCGTAGTTTTCTTCGAACTTTAAGAGTGGCCCCATTTCAAATGGTGCGTTTTGACGACATACTACAGAATGTTTTACGCTATATGAAACTTTTATGAATGCTTCTTTTTGCAATATCTATTTAGGCCTATTCATGGTGCATTAAAATGGGATCCTTTCTTTAAATGAACATAAAAGCACGCATTCTTTCAAATGCAAAAAGACTTGTTCCAGCGCTTTCTTCTTGACTATATTTAATCTTTTTGAGGGCAAAGAATTAATACACAATGCTACATTCGTATTCATATTTACAACTTTACATGTCTTTATATTTATTTCCGTTACTTTGCTTTCGATAGGTTTGAAAGCCTCGTATCTACATATAAATGCACATTTAGAAAGAAAAAATTGGATTGTATGCAAGCTGAATTTAAAGGAAATTGTGCAGACATGAACAGGGCATATGCTATTGCCTATTTCAATAGATCCTATTCGACTTTGAGGTATTCATAATATTCTTAAAAAAGATGGGAAATGAATTTTTAACCAAATTACTTATACAATTCTTTAAATGACATCAATTGGGTTACTATATACGTACATGTAAACTGTTATTTTTTTTTCATTCGTTTGCTTATTTAAGCAAACAAGATTGAAATTTAAAGGAATTATTTTCAACGCTTTCAAAGTTGCTCACTTGCAAAATTGCACCATTGTAATAGGTCCTGTAAAGCTCGAATTATAGAAGGAATATTTGAAAGATGTTTACATTTCAGGATCGAGTAGTGTAGTATATGTTCATGTTTATCCACGCCAGGAAGAAAATTTGTAACTATATACAGACGAACTAATTTTAGCGAAACTGCAATGTCGACCTTTATGAAAGACCCTTCAAAAGGACCGTCTCAAAAGTGGTAGACCCCTCAAAAAGAGTCAGTAGAAGTACTTTGGCCGTTCAGAAAGGTCGATATTGCAGTTTCGCTGAAATTAGTTCGTCTATTTGAGCATTAGCAAAAATATTTTCATCACTGTATTACGAATGGATTTCTATCTAATAGTCCCGCGCATAATATTAATATAGTGATTTAAGCCGCTTAATTCGATAACGTTGATACAAGCGATTTTGATCGAAATAAGCGATGAATGTAAAAAAACACGCTAAATATTGACCTTATCAAAATAATTTTGTTTTAAAAATACATATTTAATCGATTATATGTATTTACGTATGTTTAAAATTAAATATGTTTTAAAAAAGTTATAACTATAGTGGTTGATAATGCCTGCTTGCAGCAAAGGCTGAGATTTCATTTTCTAAATACAGTAACACCGAAAATTCATCTTATCGCATGTACTGCAGCCACTGATGCATATCATGCATTAGAATGATTAGATGTTTAATGCATGCATGCGCGTTGACCAAATGTACCCGTGCTTGTATAAAAGTTGCTCAAACTTTTTTCGCACGTTTGCGTTCTGTAAATATATATGTGGTAATTTTATCGAATTAAGCGATGAGATGATCCAATTAAGCGGATATTTTAACACTGAGCAGTATAGGGAAAAAAATCCGTTCTGAAGGTTTTGATCGAATAAAATGGCTGATCGGATTAAGCGTAATCGAATTAAGCGGATTTCTTTGTAGCATATAATGTTTAGCCAAAAATATGGTAAGGGTACAGAAGCTTTACGAGTGACATTTTTTGGCAGTAGTTAAGTCACGTGTGCAAAATCAATACGCTAATTGGTTTAAAAAATTCACTCATGCTTTTCGCTAATTTTAAGCTAATGAATGCATTCCTTTTGCACACGTGACTTCACGACTGCCAAAAGTGCCATTCGTAAAGCTTCTGTTTGATTACCTTTTATTAAGTTTTCGAATTGCCTACCATGGAATAGCATACAACTAAATGCTTTGAATGTATCATTAAATGCATCATTAGCATGCATGTTCAATATACTCTATATTGTAGTATATATGTATATGTACAGTAAGGGTACTCAGACAGAAGCTTTATGGAAGTTTATCGCTGTTTTCAAATCAAATAAGGGGCCATCCATAAAGAACGCCCGGCCAAGGGGGGGAGGGGGAGGGGTTATGTGAAAATGGACATAGGTGGACAGGGGGGGAGGCGTTCAAGGAAAGTGGACGTCCGGATGTCAACTTAATGTGCTTAACTGCCTCTGTATGGAGGAAGAGTTCATTTTGGTCTTTAAAACTGGGTGGTTTGATATTTTGTAAGGGGAAATTCCTTGTTCCCAATAATATTCTGTAGGTCTGTGGTTCACTAATGGTAATATTTTAAGGTAAAAATTTATAAAGAACATTTTAAAAATTGCTTATGTAATCATCAAGCTGTTTTCAAATTTGAACGGGACATGTGAAGGAGGAGGGGGGGTATACATACGGTAAACAGGACAAGGGTGGAGAGGTGGGGTGGGTGGTCTAAAAACCTGGAAAAATACAGAACGTCCTTTATTATGGATGATCCCTAATGCATATCTTCTTTGCACAGGTGACGTCATGACACTGCAAACAATATTATTCGCAAAATTTCTGTCTCGAGTACCCCTATTTTAATTTATGCATTGTTAGGAATCGGTGAGTAAAAGTGCAGTTTTCCCATCCGTTACTTAAATTGAATGGAATTGCTAATTACGTTTCGTAATCTCGTTCTTATTGTGGCATCTATACGAGTTTGGAGGCGCCGTATCATTTCTCGCGTATAATAACGTTATGCGGGGACCTTTAGCGAAGCTGTTTTAATTTATTCAATAAAGCAGCTGCGTGTTAGCGCTGAAAATCTTATCTGGTTTGGCGCATGCACGTTTAAGACGGCATTTTGACGATAGCAATCGAGAAAATAGAGTGAAAATGAAGAAGCATAAGCGAAACATTAAGCGGCGGAGGTAATGGCGTCTTAGAAAAGAAAGCGTAATTAAAATGCAGGCGTATTGATGCAATCTGCTTTATTACGTTCACTCCATTTAATTTTCATTTGAGATCTTGCATTGATATTAAGATATGCCACGAGCGCGCAAAGGTCGCTTTGTGGAAAGGGAAATCGCGCGTCGTTATCGTGTAATTGCGATTTAATTTCCAGGCGCCATTTTGCTGCAATTCGGTGGAAAATGTTATAGACGGGAGCAATTTGTTCACGATCGGATGCCCTTAATATGGGGTACAAAGCCAAGATGCTTAACCGGTTAACCGCATAATCTGCTCGCGTCGATGCTCTGATTTGATTGGGTGCAAGGTCATCACTTTCAATCGGTTCTGGCTCCCTTTTTATCGTCTCTCAAAAGCGGGAACACGCCCCGAGGAAACTTAGAATGAAACTTGGTTTCCGAAACTGCATATATAGAATGCAAGTTTCCGAACATTGCGTTATAACCAGCCTGCCGAATTGGACGTTTTACAGTCACGTTAACTGAGTTTCCAGCTCCGGAATCAAAGTTTCGTTAGTTTCCTTATTGATGTGCATACCACCATTAGGGTGAGAACACGCAAAATGCTTATTGCAGGCGCTTACCACTCGGCGTACACTAGCACCACCAAGCGGGATAAGAATGCGGCTGGCGTTTTAAATGAGGGCGCACAACAAAGAAAGCTTAGCCGAGCCAGGCTGAGCTTACAAGAAGCGCTATAAACTTTCAAGAATGTTTTTAACATGATTCTTTTTTGGAAATCCGAAAGCAGATTTGTAAGACACAGAGTGGCACATCGATCACTATTGGTCAAAAGTGTAGCCATCGATAGTAAGTAAAAACGTGTCCCGCAATCATCATGATATGCTAATTAATGCACATGTGTGGAAAGTTTTACGCCGAATGTTTCACCTATAGCAAAGCGCATGCAGTGGCGCCATCAAGCACACTGACCATCACGCTGATATCAACGTTCATTGTGCGCCCCAAAGCTAGAAACGCGGAGACGAAAACAAACAGGCAAGAAGCTGAAAGAAGTACGTCGAAAGTAAGCATTCAGTGTGTTCTCACCCTAAGACATCTTATGGACCTTATGCAGATTTCGTAAGCATGCAAACATGCACAAGTATATCACGTGATATTTCATTGGCGAAAATTACCCGGATGCAGTGGCGAGGCAAGTTCTTTTAGTTGATTATTCGATGAAAAGGTCACGTGATGTAGCCCTATACGTAACTCTGCAAAACGTCCATTGGCGAGCAACTGACCTTTTCATGTAAATTCAAGAACTTGGCATGAGGGGTAAAGTAGCTTGTGCAAGCATTCTGTAGAGATTGTTAAAAGGAACAATTTATTAGAAACTAGCTGTGCCCGGCCACGCGTTGCTGTGGCTTAGTCTAGTGATTCCCTCTATGATGAATCCTTGCTCCTCCCCCCCTCCCCGGTATCATCTCTTTCAATTCTCCCCCTCCCTCGGCATCATCTCTTCCAATTGCC
>JAQGBX010003363.1:0-17523 GCA_034698745.1 Megaphyllum sjaelandicum
ATTACCAATATTTGCCCGCTGGTTGGCGCTGGTGGTAAAAAAAAGTAACATTCTTTCCTAGAAGTTTTGTTGTGTTCGTACCCTATCCCACCCCACGTGGGTCGTTCAAAAATCGACGCCTTAGATCAACGGAAAAAAAAAATTAAAAGTGTAGCCAAATCGTCGACTTACCCTCTGTTTCCTGATTTATTTTGTTTCACTTGTAACGATCCTGTTATGCCACGTTCGGCAAATCGAGGGCATCATGGACAAGCACATGTACCTTGATATATTGCGACAGAATTTAAAGTCGAGTGCACAAAAATTGAATATTAAAGATGTGTTTATGCTGTATCAAGATAATGATCCAAAGCACAATCTCATATTGTGAAGGAGTGGTGCCTGTATCCAGGGTTGCCACCACATTTGAAAAATCGACTTGCCTGACTTTTGCCCATTTTATTGGCAACCCTGTATACAACTGCCCCAAAGTGCTTTAAACACAAGCTCAGTCACCAGACCTAAATGTGACTGAAAACCTTTGGGCCAAACTGGAGTTGGAAATCAGAAAACATTCAATTGCCAACAAAGATTTGAAAAATGTCTTGCAAAAAAATGGGACAAGATTAGTCCTGATTTCACAAAAAAAAAACAGTGGAATCGTACCCCAAACGCCTACAGGATGTCAGACGCCAGAATGGTTTGCCAACCAAATATTAATTTGCGAAGAATTCAACGGCTGATTACTTTTGTTTACTCAATACGAAACTGTATAATTTTCACTTTGACATAATCTTGCTGTATCATTTTTGTTTTGACGTTGATTTCTTTGAATATTTTATGTTCTTTTAATTAATTTTGGGCATTGCAGGTGTTTATTTGTACTTCGATATGTAAGTAAATACAAATTTCATTTTTATTGCCATCTAAACGGTATTTTCTTGTAGAAATAGATTTTTCCCTGCATACACAGTCGTTGAATGCAGGTGTATCATTTTCACATTGAGCCACTGTATGCATGACATTTTAGTAATTTCCACTTAATTAGGTGATTAACCCTTATTTTCCAAAATTTTGTCCACACTGGATGAAACCGAGTAACTTCACTGTTGCCAGTTAACAAACTTATGCAAACTATGTAATTAAGAATTTAAGTAAACAACTGCCAGCAATTAGTAACACAAAGTTCATCTAGGTTTCCTCCAGTAAAAAGTTTCCTAATATTTAAATAAACTATGCATCAGAAAGGCAAAGGTCCTTAAAGGGCGCTCTCTCTCTCTCTACATACAGCATGTAAGAAACTCATTGTTATGATTAAACTCAATGGACACGTCATGTTGTAATTTTGTTCACAAAAGTTCTGCTTTGGGCGCTATGAGTGTCAATCTAATACTAGCTCCACTTAATCTAATTGTCGTTGACAATCATACAGCTCTCCCACTCAACCATATCCATAATGACTATTCAACATTGATGAGAACACAAGTCATAGTATCATTGAAGAATTAAAGAAATAATTGAAGAACTGTTAATCTGTAAGATTATGTTGGTTGTGTAGTAAAACATTCTAGCTTTGTAAACAATGAAATTTGCATAATGACTGGCATGTTGAGATTCTTGACCCATGTCTGGAACATCAAATACCCACGATTTTAAAACCTGAAAAACAATCGCTCTTACAATTTTACTTCCAAATACGGTATTGTAATGTTTAAGATTCAACACTGCCTAAATCGAAAGTACTTAAGGTATTTGAAGTATTTTGATTGTGAACATAGTCATTTGCATAATTATTGTGAACCTTTTATTTATATCTAATGTCAGATTCTTAGATGCCCCATGCCACTTTGGATTTACCTTTATCAAAAAACACAGACTCCTTTAATTCAAAATAATATTAAATACCACATCATGCTGACGACTGACATAACATCTGAAGAACGAGACATACCTCATTGTAAGAATACCAAACAGACAAAGTATGTACTTCAAAGAAATGGTTTATTACATTTTTATCAGTAAGAAGGATCTTGAATGTCTTTATGCCTGGAAAAAGGTTGATGAAAAATTCGAATTAGCCCTATTCAAAAATTTAACTTCAAAACAAAAACTGAGTAATACAATTTTACAATAAAAGCAGACATAAGGCCACATTTAAGTTGCCTCGTTTGAAGCAGCGCGAGAAAAGCATGAAATAATAAGTTGAAAAGAAAGAACGGAACGAGTACATGAAATGCTCATTGCAATATGTATCCAACACCAGGATGAGAATGGTAGAGAAGAACCAAGTTCAAAGATCCAATTCACATATAGCTGACCCTTTTACTTTTTCTGCAAGGTGATCAATATCAGCTTTATTGCAAATTCATCGGCTCATGCCAATAAATGGAAGACGTGCATTAAATAAGGCAAAACTTCGGTGCCGTTAAGAAAAATCACTAATTGCACACGTAACAAAATAATTATTAAAATACTTTGTGTATTTCACAAGCATAACTTAACGTGTATTCATATCATAATTTATCAGTGCATGTCTATATAAAGCATCGATATCAAAAAAATTATTCATGCCACCATTTCAGTGAAATCTCCATTATTGTGACAAAATCTCATCTCTGCATGCTAAATAGTACTTGGGAGAACCTTGACCTTGTTTTGAACAAAAACAAGCTTTTCATTGAAACTGATCAATCTACTGTTATTTTACATGGTTTAGCTTCTGTTTGCGAAGTGGCACAAAACCAATTACCATCCTAAATTATTTCTTAACAATAAAAAAGATGTTACCAGTAATCATTTCATAGCGAATAAAGCATTGTAACATTGACAAATGCTTCACACACACATTTTGGCTACTTCCACACTGGAGGAACATATTTTTGCTAATTGCTGCCAGCTGATTCCATAAATTGTTTCAAATAAGTTTATAATTCAAAAACAACTGGCAACCAATTAGAAACTAAGTACCTGTTTTCTAAATCTATGTCCACATTGGAGGAACGTTCTATTGCCAATTGGTTGCTACTTGTGTCATGAAACAAACTTATGCTAACGCCGTATATAACAATTCATGTAAACTGGGAACTATTAGATATAACACGTTCCTCTACAATTCCTACAGTGTGAAAGCAGCTTTAAAGTTTAGCAAACTCAAAGTTCATGAAAATACCATCCATGCTCTGCATGGACAATGGAAAGGCAGGCTTCAGCTCATAAGTTGCTATCTAGCACAACACTCCCACTATTAGGTATCTAACAAGAACCCAACTGGTTTTGAATTATATGAGGATTATTTAGATGTGGTTATGCAAGGTAGCATTTAGGAGGACATTGCACAAGCAAGCACATGACTGGACTAGTTAGTTAGTAGAAAAAAACAGGACAGAGCAAATATAAGCAGCACAGGTATGTCTTCAAACAATCATTACCTTTCCTTTTTGTCCAGTGCCAACCTTTGATTTTTTCGTGCCTCGGACCTTCTTCTGCCTATTCTTTCTTTCCTTCCTCTGTTTTCGGGTAACCTTGCCCCTCTCGTACAGGCCATGCTGCAATGATACGCGTGATGTAAAATATTAGTGCTGTTTTGGTCACAAGTATGGTTAACTAATGTTTATTTAAGGGATTGAATATCATTACCCTTTGCAAACGGTACTTCGGCTCGAATTTCTTGGCAAAATCTAACGTATCGTAGACCAATGCAAAGCCAGCAGATTTGCCACCTCCAAAGCAGGTTTTGAATCCAAAGCAGAACACAACATCCGATGTGGTCTTGTGCATACGAGCCAGCTTTTCACGGATTTCGGTTTTTGGCACCGATGAGCGACCTGGATGCAGCACATCAACCACCTACATAAATCAAAATCAAATCATAAAACTATACTAAATGAACCTTTACAAATGATACTGAAGGGCCATCAAATAAGCATGCTGCTCTACCACGTAGGCCTACATGGGCTATATTTAAGTTGGTTGGCTTATTCACGTACAAGTAACAGATTTGAGTTAATTGGTTTTCGATTTCTAACTTTGGTCTATTTCTGTATTCGAGAGGTACAAATTTGAAGGAGTTTTAATCGAATGAATCTAGGGAGATGTGTATGACGTTTTTGTTCAAGACTAGGGGGGGGAACGAGGGTGGCTTATTATGAAATTTATCTCGTTTAACTGGGCAAGGTAAATATAAAGAACATACCATCTGTTTTCTACATAACAGACGATTGGTCATGTATTTACGAGTTCGGATAGTAGCCGTTCCTTCACTCTGAAAATATAAATTAAAATTAACAGTCAGAAACGATGACTATATGGCTGGAAACACAGAAATGCACCACGATGGTAACAACAGAAAAATATTATCTCATATGATTTAAGTACATCGACCAAGAGGCCCTCGATAGAAATTATGACGATAATGATACGAACAAGCAAGATTAAGATTATTTGTGAAATAAAATATGAACGATGAAAAAGGATTTAAAATCACACATACCATTTTCAGTTTGGAACATCAACCATCAAAGTATAGGACGTTAAAGGAAGTAACGCGCACACGTGACGTCACCGCACTCCTAGTGACAGCCGCTATGCAGCGCCGCTCAGTTGGAGCTGGAGCTGCAAACACTAAATGGCCTTTCCGAAAAAAAAAAAACGTTCCGAAATTTACCCTAATCGAATGTATTTTAGCTTAATTTAACTACCGCGTGTCCGTAAGGTTCATATTTTTTTCAGTTTCAAGTAATATTTGTTCATAATTTTCGATTTTTAAACTTTTTAAATTACAGTAGCTTGATATCAAAGCCGTTTTCGGTAATGCAATTTCTTCGATATTGCCGAAAACACACAACCCTTATGCTGCCTTCGTGCAGCTACCGGCATGCAGCGCCTCGCACTCGCAGCGGCGGTTCAGTGCACGATTTTACATGATAAAACGAGGCAGACGTGCCAAATTTTCTTGGTTTCGTTGATTTTACTAGCAATGTTCGTGTATTTTGGTTCGTATAAATTTATTTACTCGATAATAAGCAGTTATTCAATAGTCTTCTTTAACATATGTTACGTTTATCGGGGTGGGAGAACGGCGGGGACATCTTGCACCACTCGATCTGCATGGTTTGCTGCTTTCCATTCTAATTCGTGGATTTTAAATTCTAGCTCTAAAAACCCAAATATAGTTAATCCTGCCAAGTAGGAAATGTCAACCGAATGCACAACAAACACCACCGATGTCGGTAGTCTAGAGAAAACCGAGTCGGCGAAGGAGACTGTGAGTGAACTGCCTTGCGGTCCACTGGACGGTGTCAGCTATCCATTGTCGGTGTATTATTGCGGAGAGTGCTCTCTGCCCCTTGAGGTAATTTTCAAGAAGGTCACTAAAGAAATCTTCAGGAAATGTAACGGGTTATGTCTGAATATCAGTACTATCCAAGGACAGACTTTGGATCTTTGAGCAATACTTGATTATTCAATGGGAGACCATTCGAGTAGGCTACTATTATGCAAACACGGACAAATAAATTGAATTGACCAATTCTTCTATACCTAACTTCATAGATTTTCCTGCTACCAAATATGTAAACCTCTCAGTTTACAATATTGGGTAGCAGGAACAGTAGAATTCGGTAAACAAATCTACTGGGTACTGTTACAATGTATATGCATGCAATATACATGTAGTTCGTTTTGGTCTATGTTGATTCAAATTTGCATTATCAAAAGCTGATGGTCAATTTCTAAATATTTTTGTTTCGCAATTAGGCCATTGCTGGTCCTCCAGATGGACAACCTTTCGTTTTGTTACTTAGAGCAGTGACATACATGTATTTGAATTTGTCAGGGGCAAGGGTAAATGTAGATGTTGCTGAGTTTCAGAAAATTGGATGACATCGTAGCTGCAGACAATTTCAGAGGTGGGGTTATCTTGGTAAAGTTATTTTATTCCAAAGATATTCCAGGATAGAATTCGGATTTCACTCTGCAGTGGGACCATGGAGTTAATGTGCATTTTTGTGTGGTTTGACCATAAATGGTGTATAGGTAGTTATGTTTCGATTGAAGGGTTGAGGCAATATTAGGAAATTTTCGCAGTTATCTTGTGATATGTTTAAGTTATCTTGTTTGAAACTGAAGCGTACGTTATTATTATTCGAATAAAGTAGCCTACAGTAACTATTTTAAAACGTGTACGTTGTGGTTGCTAACCGTTTCAGCTAAAAATCGAATGATTTATATTGCAGTATTGTGAATTTCAACCCTGTTACGAAAAGTGCAAGCAGTGGCTGGAAAAGAATCTCCCAAGGGAATTCAAGAAACTAACTGCGCAAGGTTAGTATGCCTAAAATATTTAAAAAAAAAAAATTAGTGAATCTTGAAAATTTATTTACATTTTAATTTTAAGTATATTTTTTGGAAAAAAAAATGTTATAGACGCATGAGTATGTTGATAAATTTGGACAGAAACATGTTTATATATCATTGAGCGTTCCATAAAGTGTACAAATTGTTATCTTTTTAGATGACCCAAGTGCCGACGCCTCAGAAGAAGAGAAAAAGCGACAAAAACGTGGAGGACGTGGAATTATTAGAGCAAAAAAGAAGCAGCAGCTACCTCAGAAGATTAGCCTGTCGAGGGCCCCAAGGGGAAAGAAGAAGTATGTTACTGTTGTTCAAGGATTAAGTACATTTGGTAAGAAATTTGAGTCAAAATTCAGAAAATGCATTAAAATATTTTTATCAATTATTAAAAGGATATTTTTTAAATTTACTCTTTAGAAATAGATCTCAAAGATGCTGCCAAGTTCTTCTCCCACAAGTTTTCCTGCGGCTCTTCGGTGACTGGCGATGACGAAATCGTCATTCAGGGGGATGTGAAGGATGATTTGTTTGACATAATCACGGAAAAATGGCCAGATGTGAGTTTCTGTTGAAATTCAGGATGCGCTAAATGTTTTGCGTTTTAGCTTTGACCACATTTTTAAAATTTATTTTATTCAGAAACAAGATAGATAACTTATTATCTCTTTTTCTCGAACAGATTGATGAAGATTTGATCGATGATCTCGGAGAATTAAAGAGGTGACCTGTTTATATCCTTTCCCGAAATTGACGTTCGAAGTGGCAGTTTTCTCTATTTTAACAGTTTTTGTTTTCATTCTGTGTTGTATCCATCAACAACTATGAAGTAAATTAATTAAAGCTTTGTGAAATCTTGATAAAACACGCATTCTGAATTTTTTTTTATCATGAACCATGCAGCTACTTTGATTTTACACTTTAAAATCCTTGAGCTTTCTCGAAGATTAGGAAAATATTTTGTAAATCATAGAATATACTTCTTGAAATGAAAATTTCATTTTTAGCAATGGTCCCCCAGGAAGGTGCAGACATTGTTTCATTTGGCTTTCGGTTATGTTTGCTATGGAGCAAATGTAGTTATTCTGGCACATGGTGTCGCAGGGTGTGAGCACGTAATCCAAGGTGCTATAATTGTAAAATGTCTGAAAAAATTGTGGATCAGCTTGGAGATTTTCATAAATCTGGACCATTGATGATGTGCTAAGGTCAACCACGTCGTAGGCTTGGGTTGGCCGGTAAAGGAGCTTAACATTGGCACAGCCACCTCCAGGTGAACAAACACAAGTGCCGTCTTTAAGAAGTGCTGGGGTCTCCTCACTGCACATGTGGCCCTCTGTGACATTTTTATTAGCTTGCATGAAATCCACATAAAATTGATAATAATCTGTTATAGTTGCAAGTGCAGTCTCGTACGTGTAAAGCCTTATTCCAGCATTTACAGCCTGAAGACCATAGAGGAAATCTGGTATCCAAACGTCAACTGGCCCTGCTAAGAATGCGTGTGTTGTGAAGTTTTCTGAAATTCATAGTGGAATAAACCCCGATTTAAATCATGCCTAATTAACGTTAATACTTGACTTAACCATGAGAAAAATGGCTGGGAAAACTTAATGGTCTGAAACTTACCATGTGCATCGGCAAATAATCGGAAGGTGTCAGTGTGTTCGTGTCCGAATATTAGCGTTAAAATAACATCTGCATTTGCTGCAATCATTTGAATCAGCTTATCGTTGAACTTTGGCTTCAGGTTTAATTCCGTAGCTCCTGAAGCAAAATATCCTGGAGCCACATGGCTAGTAACAATTACCTGTAATAACAAAGAAAATTAACAGCAGTCAATCAGTCTTAATTTTGAAGTGTAAGGTAAAGGAAAGGACATTCTAAAGATGCTTATTTACAACTTTATTATGCCCTAGGCAATTTTTAGAAGATAATCTAAGCAATTGTTCAAAAGTCGAATTAAAAATGACTGATTTTGAGATTTGTTTTAAAAGATCATCGTTAATTTGATGTTATTCCATTAAAAATGGATCTATTTGAAGATGTGGCCAACTTCATGAAATTACCGCTTCATTGACGAATCTTGAATTATTCAACCTTTCCAAAAACCATTCGAATTGGCCACTGGGATCTTCATCGATTTCTCTGACCAGGTAGTTGTTTTGCTTGTATAATCCAGTATTGAGAACGATGACTTTTAACCCCGGTTTTATGGCCATCTCATAATATCCACCTAGAATTTAATAAGTTATTGTATATATTATTCTGGGGATACCGGAATAGCGGAATGTGGCTAAAAAAGGGGCGATTCAAACAAAATAACGTGGTTTGGTCATAGGCTTTGATAATATTTTCGGTAACATTTTGTTCAAATTTAGTTAAACGATAATGTTTTGCATATTTAATTATACTTTGTATTGGAAATATTAAAATTGTTTTTATAAATTTTTATTCATCATTTTTGTATGTGGTTTTGTTCGAGTTTCCACAATTATTTAACGAAATTTGGTAGAGAAACATATGTAAACGTCATATATATTTTTTAAAGTATTTTGGGAGATGCGTTTTTTCCATCGTTCTGGCAGCATGTGTATGCCTCGCTCAAAAAAACGTGGTCGGCTGGTGTTTAAGCCAAAGCTTCCAAATTAGCATTTCTGACAGATCCTGGCCGTCCATTTCTCTGAACAACATTCACAGTTTTTTAACCATTCGTAACTTTTCAATCCACTCATAGAGGGAACGTTTGGACATTATTTGGACCTGACACATTTTACACATTTCTGCTCATGAAAAGCCTTCAAAAGTTAAAAAACGAACTGCCAATTTGCCAAAAACTGCTGTTGTTTTGAAACATATGTTTTAATGTCGAAATAAGTTCAGGAATGATGGAAGAATTTTCAAACCAATTTCATTTAAATCCATACAACCATTTTGTTTAATGATTAAACACCCCTCGTATTTTATCATGATTGTGAAACAAAAAAATTGAGCATTTTTATGCTGCTGTTTTTCTTCATACTGCATCAGATATAACACATTTCCCTAAAACTACAATTTGCAATGTATTAACTGTCATTAATATTTCCTGGAATGTCTTATTACGAACAATTTTATTAGAGCACTGCTCCATGTCATGCATTTTTTGAGACTAATGAGGTTGGTACCTCGTTAAAATTGGCTGATTTTATGCCATGCAGTTTCGTAGTTATTTGTCGTCTATATATTGCTATTTGTTTGCTTATTGAAATCACAATGCCCAATAATTAAAGAGGTACCTTTTAGAAATGAAGGCCATTGGTCCTCGGGAATCAGCCAACTCCAGTTCCCCTGGTTTAGATAAGCTTGATAAAAGGTGGTGTTATCTGCTGGAAACTGGTCCTTAAAATTAAATATAGAATTATCAAAATAACGTAATCATTTGATTTTTTATGAAGCAGAAAAACTTTGTTCAATTTTTATTTAATTATATCTGTTTTGAACAACTAAATATCATCAAGATTGCATCCGAAGAAGCCTCCAAAATGATCTCTAATATTTTTCACTACAACAGAGTTCAATCCAAAAAATTTCGTGATATTGTTTGAACAACTTTTTATCATACTCACAGATGGAACTGTGTCGTGGTTACCCAAAACTGGCAGGATTTTTGTGGCAGGAAAACTGTTCATCAGCTGAGAAGCGATCACTCTGCATGTTTCATACACTTCTGGCCACGTTTGATTCGGAAATTCGATGTGAGGTGCATTATCTCTGAATTGACACATAGTATTTACATGTTCATGTGAATGATAAATGGAAAAAAAAGGGAGAGAACAAATATTCCTTATATCAGGAATTGCTTCAGCAGGTTTACACCACCTAAAACAAAACTTTATTTTGGCACAAAAACCATTATTAAAGCTCTTATACAATCCACTAAAGATGGCAATTTCTTTGAACATTGGAGCTATGCCGTGTTGCCTTAAGTTATATATTTTTTATGAGTTAGTTTTCCGATTTTTGACTCATTATAAATGTAAATGAGATTTACAGGTATAGTGTTAACTACCCAAAACAAAATTTTTATTTGGGACAAACTTTTTAAGCTCTTGTACGTTCAAAAGATGGCAATTACTATGAACATTAGAGCTACGCTGTGTTGCCTTTAAATATAGGCCTGCTGTTTTTCGACTGGTTAAAAGAGCAAATAAAAAACATGATTTACATATACATGTATTTGAATGCTATCACAAAAGTTTCTGATTGCAAATTTAAACCTAGCAGCTATATAGTGGTCAAGTGGCTCAAACGCTTTCCTTTAATTCCAGGAATTATTGGGTAAGCCTCCAATTGCTTTGTACAGATGAACTAATAATCACAAAAACTATCACTTACCCAGTCCAAAGGATAAAGTCTGGATTGGGTTCCAAGCGAGCCATGGCCCTAACGGCAAGGTCCAGCAAGTCGGAATTTCCATCACAAAATGTGTTTCCGTAGTAGCCATTATCGGGGACGAATCCTTCGCCATGACATAGATTGGTTGGATCCCCAGTGCGGGAATATTTCTTGTCCCAGTGCACATCTGTTATTTGCCAAAATGTTTCTGGAAGAATGAAATGTATTACTTGAAGTAATTTCCTCATTTCTTTAAACTAACATGCAGCCATGCGGTAGTTGAAAAACTTTTCGTATATAAAGGAAAACTTATTTTATTTTCAAGCAATAAGTTCAAAAATATACTGCAATCTACTAAAATGTATGGAATAACTTGTTCAAATTGTTTGCACATGGAAATTCTCTTGTTCGTAAAAAGCATATTTCTTATATTGATGAATCCACCTTAGCCCCGGCTTTCAGTCCAATAATTTCAGTTGGAGTCACTTTTAACATCGTTCTCAGTGGCATTCCTGACCATACAATGTCAAAAAGTGCAATTTTTTTTTTACAATAAATTTTATGTAAGTGCAATATAATCGCATTTTTATTTACTGCATTAAAACTTCATTATTGATCTGTAACAAAATTGCCATTTTCTAAACATAATTGCAATAATGGTGCAATTTTTTACCGTAAATGAACAGTTTAAAAAGTGGATTAAAAGTGTATCGATTGTACAGTTTTTACATAAAAACTATACTTTAATATCGCGAATAAATGGCATAAAAATTTCACTTTGATTGTATAATATATTTCCAATCGTTAATTGGTTCTATTTTACAGCGGATGATTGCATTTTATTGCAAAATTATTCAAGAAACTTTGGTAATTGCACTTTTATGGTAGCGGACTTTCTCCTTGGATTGTAATAAAACTTTTCTTGAATTACTCTACATCAGTTATTTAACTATTGTTCAATGGGATCTTGTTGCATCTTAGAAGTAATGATTTATCGAATGAAATTGCATCATCTTGCTTTAGTTATTGCTACATATTGCAATACTGATTTCGGTGTCCAAAAAAATAGTAATGCTTTAAAGATAATGCTCATTAATCGCGCAAAACAAGTTGTCCTCGTTTTCCTATCAACTTGCTATTGATGAAGTTCTGATAAACATGGGGGATGATAAAAGTTCTCCCAGAATAGGCCAAACAAAGCAGCTTAATTTGTACTTACCTGCTGCATCCCCAAAGCAAGAGATCACCAAAAGCAAGGAAATTTGGCTAACTACATTCATGATTAACTTTTCAAAATAGTAATGAAGTTTGTTTGGTCCAGGTGGCACAGATGGACTTTCGCCAGAAAAATGGCAGGATATATTGTCGCCACCCTTATCTTCAGTAAAACCTGTTTTACTGTTACCCTCACAACTGTCAAATACATGTACTGTACATTCGTGCCAAAGTCTTGCAAGATATGGGCCTGCAGCCAAAACTAAATCGATAATGCTATCATTTCGAACAATAAATGCTTATCTCACATAACTTTGAATAAAATCTTGTTTTTGTTTACACGATCATCTTTTGAATGCCATAGACTCAATTTGGTGACTTTAACATCGTTGTAACACGATGCATATATTCATTACAGTATGCAGGTGATATTAATATTTATATTAATAATTGCATCAGCTGTAGTAAATCAGGATTTACAAAAATATATATTATCTTTAGATGAAATCCAGTTTTCTTTTCTCAAAAAATTGATTTTATTTAATGTTTACAGCTGCATTTTCCTACTTTGATCAACTTTTTTTTGTACAATTTTATTAGCTGCCTGTACATTGGCCTTGGCCAGTATAAAATTAACTGTTTACTCCAGGGTTTGAGTTCATAATAGGGGCCTCTAAGTCGTGCAGGGTTTCGATTTTTCGAAGAAAGCTGTAATCTAAATTTCAAAAAAGTCGTGAAAAGCATGAAACTTTTATCTTCTCCACTATGTTATCGTCACGCGATAATCTTTAGACCTCAGCGAGCCCTGGGGGTGAAGTTAAAGTTCATCACGGTCATTGGCAAGGTTCTTCAGACTACAGAAAGTCGTTGTACAGTTTGGTCACGGTGGTTTGGTTCTGTTAACTCATCTCATCCGGCAATGCTCATATTTTGCCTTTGTTTGGGTAAGCATGTTTTCTTTTCTATGATAAGAAACTGTCCATAAATGATTTTTTTTACCATTGGTAATTAAAGTCGTACCCTTTTATATATCGTCCATGATAGAGTTTTCTCGAAAAACAGAACTTCTTCCTCAAAATCTTGTATGGATATAAACCTCACCTTAGCAAGATTCCTCGATAAATGCATGCCCCAGGAAAAAATCCGCCACCATATAATTCAAATTTAAAAAAGTGTAATAATTCTGCATTCATCCGCTGTATAATGGAACTAAAGTTTGCAGAAATATTAAATTACACAATAAAAGTGAAATTCTTATGACATTGATTTGCAATATGTTAATGTCATTCTCGTTTGTAAAAATTGCGCATTAAATGAACTTTTACATCACTTTTTATATGTATTGTTTTCTTACAATTCATTTATGGTGAAAAAATTGCGCTAAATAAATAAGCGCAAAAAAATTGCACTTTTTAACATTTTATGGTGTCGATTTTTCTTTAGGGTATACGCAAATAACAATTTGCAAAAAAAGTCTTTGAATTTCCATACGTTTGTCAGTAAAATTTTCTTATGGAAAATCGCTATGGTCTGTTTAGCGTATAGTTTCCAGGATGTTTGATGGGAAATTAACAGTTTTGGTATGCTTTTTGTAGTAAATTATTTTTGAAAAAGGCATACATTTACCTTCTAGGTAGTAATAATTGCAGATTTCAATTTTATATGTAGGCTAATTACTGATGTTAAACTTTGTGGTTAAAATTTCTAAAGGGGGTATTTCGCCGAATTTTCGTGATTTTCTTTTCCTTTATTTCCATAATTTATATTTATTGCGGTTGGCTGAGAACCAGCCATTTAAAAAAAAAAAAAGAAAAGCACGTCAATTTCCGAGAATACTTGTGTTCTACTACTAATTGGCAAATTTGGCAGCCCTTTTCCAAACATGACACATGCTGGATGCAGACATACGCCCATATTGTTAACTTTTATAATCATGATTAATCTGACACTAATCGCACTTAAATGACACAATCATAGTACCATTTTATTCCTTTCGCTGTTTTAAAACGTAGCAGGCAGGATTTGATAAACTTGTTAATGCGAATATCTATTTGGCACAAATTTAATATCTGTTGCTGTTATCACCTGAATACAATTGTTGTAAATTGCTCAACAGTCGGGCAGGTTGGCATACGTCGGTTTTTTTTTGTTTTTTTTGGTTTCCCAACAATCCGATAAATGAAAAAGTTCGATTCCAATGTCCTTTTCAATCGTGTTATTTTTAGATGTTATCAGTTTGCTGACTTAAGCAATTTTCAAAATGTCAGAATATGTAACCCATTTTGCTGAATTTCACCAAATAATTAAGGGATGAAAGAAGAACTGAAATTGTAGTTGTTGCCGTTTTGGTTTTTTTTACAAAAAAAAAATTTTGTAGAAGCTGTTAATAACAATGATGATTTGAAAACCAATTAAATTATGATAGGGAACCTTTCAATTTAATATTACAGATTAAATTGAATTTGGTTGTTTGGATACATTTTCAATTCGGAACTCCTATTGTATTTGTTGATAAACTTTTTAGTGTTATTATTTTCCAGTTGCCATTATATTGTAATGGCATTTCAAGCATAGTTATACACTTTTTCCATTTCTTATCTCCTATTATGAAAGTGTCGACCATGTTAAGTTAAAAGTACAAAAGTTTGATAATGCACCTGTACAATAGCCTACATGTATGTGTTATCATAATACTGAGAATAAACTTTGCTAAGTCGCCAAATCAAGGAAAATGACTTCAAACTCAACCTAAAAATATGCTGTATACTGATAATTAATTCATGGAGAATATGGTTTTTAAAACTGGTGGAAATATTTCTGGCTAATATTAATTGAATGCAAGAAACTAGTCTTCAAGGCCAACGTTTTCATTGTTTGATGTTAATTAAAACCTGGAAAGTGTATTTATGTAAAATCGATATATTTTGTGCTCAAACTTGTGGAAACTTGCCTTGATTTTATGTTGAAATTGTCTTTCAGCATTCGTCGGAGCTGCTTTAGCGGCTCCGCAGAATGTCCGTGCCCCTCCGACATTCAGCGATACCTACATTGCTTCAGGAGTGTTGTACTTGCCATATGCTGAAATTGAAGAACCGATCCAAGCTTGGTACGATGGAGCTGGTAAGAGGAGCAGAGTAGACTACTATGATGGTAAGTGAATTGACCAAAAACTCCATCCTCTATCTATAGACATTTTCCAAAAAGCGTCTTTTTTCATGTAGATAAATGCCTATTTTGAATGAAATTCAATTTCTATACATATTCATTACATCCAAGCTTCTTTTTCTATCCAAACCAATACATGTAATACAAAACTTTTGTTAATTAACAATCTATTTGAAAATAATGATATCTGTATATTTATCTGTGTATTTTTCAACAGATTGCTTTTTTTAAAAAAAAAGTTTCTTGAAATTTGTTCAATTTCAGATTAGTTATTTTCATTCAACATGATCCGCTAATTTTTCAAAACATATGTATTAAAATAATGACAAATACATATTTTTTTAAATATGCATGTATATATGCTTTTTAATTCAACTCACTTTATGTCAGAATTAAAAAAGGGGATTAATTCATATTCTTAATTTCAAATAGATACGTTTTTTGAATTATTTAAAAGCTTATGACGATCATTTGTAATCTTTGAATGGTTTCTTTACATGACTTTTTTTCATTAAAAAGACTTTGTTTCCATATTTTTATTTTTTATCAATAAATACAACTCATACAATTTCCTAATACTTATGTGTACTAGGTATGGTAAAGACCTTCCAGAGGGGCGATGTCTCTGCAGTAGGGTTAAGCCTCAAGGTAGCGCCAATGACCAATGAGGAAGTGACCAACTCCATCACCTGCTTCGCTTTGAATGGATCAACAGATTCTCCAGTTACTCCCCAAAGCATTTTGCCAGATTTGTCAACTTTCTCTGTAAGTTCACTGAAATTCGATAAAAATCAAACAATGCGAATCTTTCCAGACAGATGTCAGCGAACAAAAGCTTGAGACTTCTAGATTTTCTAGAACCCTTCCAGACAAAAGTACTGGGCCTTAATCCATAAAATACATGTTTTTGTTAAATGCAAAAGTGTGAATTTTGTAAAAAAAAACAATTAAAATGATTCCTTTTCAAAGTACTCTAACGACGAGGTGTACAATGACATCTCCTGCTCCAAATGGGTGCTGATTGACAACCAAGCTGGTAAACTGAATAAGTACTCTTTCTGGATTTCCACTGCTGAGGTAATTATACACTTTACATTTTAAAATGTTTATAGTTTTTAAAGTTCTGAATGTTTCAACTTCTTTCCTGTAGCCCGCCGTTCCAGTGCATTATGAGATGAAGGGATATGACACACTTTTGGGTTCCCATTACGACAAGTACACGATCGACTATAAAAGTTATGAAGAAGTTGTGCCTGATTCATCCGTGTTTGAAGTTCCTGATGGTAAAATTTTTTTTTTCTGCTATAAAGGTACAATTTGCAAGAATTTGTCCACTGTAACATTCCAGAACCAGATTTCCGCCAAATTTGGTAATTTAAATTGAAAACGGCTTGTTACCCTCATTTCTTGGCCTGTTTAAAATGGCATCTTGTGTTAAAAAAATGAGACAATGCATTGTCAGAAAAAAAAAACTGAAGGTAATGTTGTTTTTGGAAAACATTTTTTTCATATCTTGAATTTTCAGAAAATAACTCTCTCTAAAGAATGTTATTTCTAAGCAGCTGTAAGTGAAAATTTAATTTATTTAAGACAATAATAATAATCCTTTAAGGCAAAGACAACGAATTTCAAAGCAAATTATACGAAGTTATGTAAAAGTGATCTGTTTTTAATTAATTTTAAAATAAATACTTCGTGGCCTTCTTTTCTTCAGATTTACATAAAAAACATTTCAAAAATCAGATGCAATTTCTAGCATCATGAGCAATATTATTTTGAAGTTTTTTTTAAAAAAATTACTTTCATTAAAAAAGTCTGCTAATCACAACCATTCTGATTAATTTGCATACATTTTCTCTCAAGGCCTCGTATGCGGCAGTTTTCCTGGGCCTGGTGTTGTCGAGCACGTCCACATCCACAACCCAGTGAAGGAGTTCATCGATAATGATATCGGCCACATCCACTTCCTGTTCGAAGACTTCAAGGAGGCACACGGCAAAAGTTATGCCGATGATAAAGAACATGAAATGAGGAAACACGTTTTCAGACATAATCTTAGGTGGGTCCAATACGAGCCGGCACAATAATCCTTTCAAAATTTTGAGAAAATAGTCAGATTTTTTATACTGATCAGCTTACCGTAAATACGGTATTAAGCGCCCCGGCGCTTATTTGAAAATTCCGGGAACCCCCCCCGGCGATTATTAAGGGCAGGCGGCTATTGCGGGTCCGGCGATTGTCTGTTCCTCGACTTTACACCTCCTTTTATACTATCGCCATTACAATACCGTAGCTACAATATGTACCATATTACCGGTATTTACTAGGTAATTAGGTAAAATAGGATTTAATTCGCCAATGTTGACAGGAAATTTATTACCACGGTACAAACGTTTGAAATTAAATTTTGTGAAAAAATTTGTGGGAAAATTTTCCCAT
>JAQGBX010003364.1:0-17523 GCA_034698745.1 Megaphyllum sjaelandicum
AAACAATTGGTAATGCATATCAAATGAGGTGTACCAGGTGACACTTCGCACTTTGAGCCTGGCTTGGCGAAGTGCCATTTGGTACACCTCGTTTGATATGCATTACCAATTGTTTGCCCGGTAGTTGGCGGTAGTGGTCGGATAATTTAATTTTTTAAATTATAAGTACCAACGAATGCGCACCCTAATCTTACAAAAAATTATTATAAATTTGCAAAATTATGTTTTTTAAAATAGGCCCTACTTATCAAAATCGGTATCTACATGCATAACAAACACAAGAAAAAAATGTTTCACTAGAAAAACGATATAATATTACAACAACATAACGTAAGGGTTCGCATTCGTTGGTACTTAGAAGTAAGAATGATAATTTTTTTAGGGGGTGAATTTGCATGAAATTCATAATTTCCCCACGTGTTAGTTTTAATGTTAAAAAATCCTGGAATTTATAAGCAGTTTCATGTTGTGTGATGCTTATGCGCTCCAAGGCTGGTAATAAGTTCCCAATTTAAGTACACTTATCTACCGAGCGTGGCAGTTGAGAGCGTTTCTGCTCAGCCTCGCATTCGGAAGACCCGGGTTCGATTCCCGGCTCGGCTGTCCTCACTTTGGGTTTTCGTGGTTTTCCCGAGTAATTTTCAGGTGAATACCAGGACAGTTTCTCCAAAAATCGGCCACGACCGTACTTTAATTCATAATTAAGATCTGGAGAGATAAGGGATCGGAAAGAAAAGTTAACTTGCTTTCCCATTGACACCAGGGGTTTTATGTAACTTGACTGATCAAGATTTCCATCGTAAACTGCATTAACGTGCGTCTGCAGGTTAAACCAGGCATTTTGCAGTTTTTCAGTAGTAGTCTTGCCTGTTATTTTTGAAAGCTTCGCCTAGAAATGCATGGGTTCATATTTATACATCAGTTTACGAATTTGGCAACACGATAATGTGACACGTGGAAATAATACGAGAGAATAAAGGAAATATTGGACCAGATTCTTCAAAATGCTTTAAAAGGTTTGCTTATAGGCAGCTACAAAATTTACAGTTTAATCTTTTTAACAAAATTTGATTTCCTATCGAATGCTTTCCATTTTAGACACGGGTTCCACGATTTCTGAAGGAAATGTAATGAGAAAAAACGTAATAGGCTGCTTCGGTGAGATCGCAAAAGTTTTTATGAGAAAACATATCGGTGGTGCAACCCGAAAATGCTTGCAGTGTTAAACCTCCAGGCTCCAAGCGAAACATCTCGATGGAGTACAAATCGAGGTTGATCATTGGACCAGGTTCGGAAAAAAGAGCTACTGTTTACTGTAAAGCAAAAAAGGAAAGAAGTTATTGGCAAACCTTATACTTTCGTGTCAGCCTGCGTGTGAACAAAGGGTAACTCCGGGTCCGCAGTGCTGTCCGAAATCGTAGATTAAATTCTAAACCACAATCTTTCGAGCAAATTGTCAAGAGTTATTGCTCTTTTGATCGTTGTCTGTTCACGCTCTCTGCCTCCTCGTGGCGTGGGTGGATAGGAGGAATACCACTGGTCTTCCTCTTAACCGAAGAGAGCGCTTGCAACCAATTATTTGCAAGCTGCTCCACCTTTTGAAGGTGGAGACTATTCCTTCCCTTTCCTGCATTGACTTGACTGGACTGGATAGGTGAAGCATCGCTTTTTAGACTCCTGCCCCTGGTG
Source organism: Megaphyllum sjaelandicum (assembly GCA_034698745.1). NCBI lineage: Eukaryota > Metazoa > Arthropoda > Diplopoda > Julida > Julidae > Megaphyllum > Megaphyllum sjaelandicum. The sequence goes on from JAQGBX010003364.1 coordinate 1,690, forward strand.
GGTGGGATTTTAGTTTTTAGATTTTAGCTTTAATTTTTAGATGTACTGGACTTTTAGACTTACTTGACTAAGCATTCTTAGCTTTTAGATTTTAGATTTATTGGACTATATTTTTACCAAGTTTTACTACACTACCATTGACAAAGATGGCTGCTCCATCTTTGACCGAACTTAAAGAGTTTAAGACGTCGCAAAATTACGCTGAATTGAAAACTGACGCAGAAGACGGTAGGACTGCCACCCCTAGAGTGAGTCGTGACCTAGAACAAAATTTTAGAGTGCTAATGCGCATGAAGTGGGTGGAGATCGAAAACAACGTTTACGACGACGTCTCCAACCCAAGAGGAGCGGTTCTGTCATTGGCAGAACTCTATTCCAAATACGTTGCCATGTGCAAGAGTCAGGTGAGAGAAGCTCTTGCTAAAAACTCCAGTAACCTCTCGGTTGACGAACTATTTCAGCTAATGGAAGCAGACGACTCAGAGGAAAGTTCAGCTGCAAAGAAACGCAAAAGGGATGGAGACAACTCGGACAGTACCGCTTCGGATATCCAGGCCAACGTAAGTAATCGAGTCAAGGAGAATGCGGAAAACTGGGATCCCCTACTGGCCCTAGGAAGATTTCAGGAACTAGCAGAAACAATACGGAAAGCTATATCGAAGATGAACGGGACAAAAATTTCCTTCAACGCTCCAGAGAAACACTTGGTAGGAACAGCGGTGAACCTCCTGTTGGACCTGGGCAGTGAGGTAATTATTCGCAACCTACAGTTGGAAAACAAGCTTCAAACTAAACCTTCCACAGACGGTACTGGAAGTCCGAAAGAGGCAATTCCTGACCAAGCGACGAGGAAAAAGGATGCCACTGTCAAGGATAGACCGAAACCAGCGCAAAATACGTATGCTAGGGTAGCTAGCAAAAACAGTAATCCACATACATACGACAAGACTATTTTAGCAAGGAAAACTGCCCCGCGACATACACTGTTAGTTGAAAAAGCACCAGGGGAGCAGAGCCAGGCTAGCTTAACTGAGATTTTGAAAGAAAAGCTTCCCGCAGATAAAACAGGTGGATTTCAAGCTGTTTGGTCTACCCAAAAGGGTGGACTCGTCTTCCAGGCAACTTCGATCGAACAACAAAACAGCCTTCGTCAGGAGCTACAGAAATGTGCAGGAGTAGTAGTCAAGGAATCCGCAGCAGCCAAACCACAAGTCATCATCACAGGAGTAAGTAGCGAAATCGAGGACGACCAGCTGGTGGAGGAAATGTTTTCTCGCAACCCGGACATGGCAACAAACCTCCCTGGAAACCAAGCAGACCATGCAACTTTCAAATGGAAGAAAGAATGCAGGAATAAAGCCAAGAATAACGTAGTCCTGGACGTATCGCCCCAGCTCTACAAAGCTCTTATGCAAAAAGAGAAAATCGTGCTGGGATGGACCATACACTATGTCCGTGAATACATTTCTGCGTTCCGCTGCTACAAGTGTCACTCGTTTGGCCACCTCTCGAAGAAATGCAACGAACCGGACTCAATCTGTGTTCGCTGTGGAGGTCGGCACAGTCCTCTAAGTTGCTCGAGACAAGCTGACTGCTGCAACTGTAAACGCAACGGAGTATCTAGAGAGAATAGGAGTCATTTTGCTAATGACCCAAAATGTCCTATTCTATTAGCCAGAGAACAGTCTAAAAGAGGCCTGATTAATTATGAATAGCTTTCTCTCTGGCAAAAAATTTTTACAGATAAACCTAGGTCGAGGTAACGACGCAACCTCACTGGCTCAGAATGAGAGTCTTTCCTACGACTACATCTGCATACAGGAACCCTATCAAGGTACCAACCTGATTTCATGGAGTGGTACTGTCTTTCCTCTAGACCGAAACTCAAAAGTACGTACGATCTGCAGAAACAACGACGGATTTCTCGTAACTGACCTAACCACTCGTAACTTAGCGGTCGTACTGATCGGGGAGCACGTCAACGCCTTCCTTCTAATCAACGTCTACTCTGAAGGATACGCACCCATCGCTCCAATTCTGGACAAGATCAGCCAAGCTATGCAAAGATACAACATCCCTGTTATTCTAATGGGAGATTTCAACGCGAAACACCCTGCGTGGGGCAGCAATGATTCCGACGGCAGAGGAGAAGCAATGCTGGACTTTATAGTCCAGCACGGCTTTCTGATATGCAACGACCACACACAAGGTCCAACTTTCCTTACTGAGCGAGCCCAGGGTTTTATCGACCTAACCCTGGCTAAGGATATAAATAATTTTACTTGGAGTATATCAGATGATATTACTCTAAGTGATCACCGATTTATCTCTCTTGAGCTAGTCGGTAACGCGCATACACATCAAGCGGACTCTATCAGATTTAACTGGAAGAGATGTGACTGGAAATCCTTCTGCGAATTCCTAAAGGACAACGTTAACTCAACTGGAATTGAGGACGATTACATAAACCCAGAAGAGGCCGCCACCAATTTTCAAAATCTTTGCATAGAGGCCTGCAGATTGTATATGCCCGCGTCTCCCCCGAGAGGAAGGGCTCACTGTCCTTGGTGGAATGCAGACCTTGACCGACTAAAGGCAAAGACTCGGAGAGCACGGCAGACTCTCCAAAGGTGCAGACTAGTAGACAAGGAGGTTCGGTCTAGAGAATATAGAGAGATTCGTATCCAGTACAAGCGCTCAATCAAGGACAGCAAGACTAGGTCTTGGCGCTTGTACTGCCAAAAGGCATCTCTGAGAGATCCATTTGGCATCCCTTATAGGGTCCTCGCGGGCAAGTACAAGCCTAAGGGTGCTCTGAATAGCATCCAGAAATCGGACGGTAGCTACACTCTAACGAAAGAGGATACTCAGCAGGAGTTAGTCAATCTCTACTTCCCAACCGACAACGAAGGGGATGACTCGGCAGCCCAGCAGACAATCAGATCACTAAGCAGGGAAGATCCGCACTCAGCGAACGACCCCCCTATTTCTTTACACGAAATAGAATTAGTAATTGACTCCTGTAGGCGAGACAGTGCTCCAGGAATAGACAACTTTCCGTCGGCAGCTCTGCGCCACGTATTCAAAGCCTGTAGTCAAGCCTGGGCAATCCTCTTGAATCGCTGCTTTCTAAATGGCATTTTTCCAGCTTGCTGGAAACAGAGCAAAGTTGTCTTCATTCCCAAGGATGGAGGCAACGCATTTAGACCTATCTGTCTCCTGCCAGTTATAGGAAAGGTTTTCGACAAAATCCTTGCCAGACGTACTCAATTCTTCCTAGAGAGTAATTTCCTTCTCTCTAACAGGCAATATGGATTTCGACAGCGCCGTAGCACCGTCATGGCAATTGGAGCCTACATGGACCAAGTACTGAAAGCTAAAGGCGAAGGCAAACACTGCTTGTCAGTTTTACTTGACATTAAAAACGCCTTCAATAACGCCTGGTATCCCGGCATATTAGCACGTCTCCGCGAAATTAACTGCCCACTCAACTTATTCAAGTCAATCAGGAGCTTTCTGAGTGATCGCGCCGTGATTCTTCAAGGAGAAACCGTAAAGACTTCAAAGGGATGTCCCCAGGGCTCCTGTTTGGGACCCATTCTTTGGCTCGTCCTTATGGAGTCCTGGTTCGAGAAAATGCGGCTAGCCTTACCGAGAGACGATTTGTCCCAAGCTTTTGCAGATGATGGACTGCTTCTGCTTTTTGGACGCTCTGTGAAAAGAGTTGAACAATCATTTCAGATCTCATGGACTGCCTGCAGTGAGTGGGCAGAAATATACAAGCTCGAATTTAATCTAGATAAATTACAAATTATCTTCCACTCGGCTTCAAACATTCAACGAGGACCAGTTGTGCGGGCAGATGGAGTAACTCTAACACCATCAACAAGTGTTAAATATCTTGGAGTCCTCATAGATACAAAATTCACATGGATACCTCATATTATCTCAATCCAGGGCAAGGCCACTAGAGTGGCTTGCAAACTGATGGCAGTCTGCGGCAAAACATGGGGAATGAGCCCCGCTACACTGAGATTAATCTACAACTTAGCAATCATCCCCATGCTGCTTTATGCCGCTGAAATCTGGGGCATCCGGGCCTCAGACTCAAGAATTCAGAGTCGTCTGACGTCTGCACAGCGGCCATTTCTTCTCGCAATCACTCGGGCCTATCGTACAACTTCTAACTCAGCAATACAGATTCTCTCTGGGTGCCCTCCCCTCCACTTAGTGGCCGGCATGAAGTGGAGTTTGGCTCAGGAAATAAAACGAAACAGTTTGAACTTGGACCTGCCTGTCCCAGTTCCCTTATATATTCATCCTTCGAAAAAGAAAAACTTAGAAATTCTAAAGTTCGAAGAAGCAACTCAGAATGAAGCAAATCTCTGCTTCACGGATGGATCAAAATTCAACGGACAGGTCGGAGCGGCATGCGCCTTCTTCTCTCAGGGACACGAGGTTAACAACAACAAAATTCGTCTCCCAGACGAATGCACCGTGTTCCAAGCTGAACTTCTAGCAATTCGAGAGGCAATCTCTCACCTGGCAGAAAACCTAAACCCTGGAGATGTAATAACGGTATGCTCAGATTCAAGAGCAGCTCTGCAGGCAGTAGCTAAATGCTCCTACCAGTACTATGAAGCGCTCCAGTCTTGGGAAACAATCAACATCTTGGCAACCCAAGGCAAAACAATCAAATTGTGTTGGGTAAAAGCCCACAACGGCAACCCAGGCAATGAAAGAGTTGACGCCCTGGCTAAGGAGGCCACTGTCCAAGAAGCAATGCTTCAGCATTCCATGCCATTGCGCTATCTTAAAACAAGATTGTTCAGAGAAATGAACGACCGTTGGCAAAACCAATGGAACTTGGAAACTACGGGTAGATCTCTGCACCGATTTATTCCCCAGATTCCTAGGAACAACAGCATATTACCAGCTGCAGTCATCTACCTGTTGACGGGACATGGTCCATTCAACGCTTACTACCAGCGGTTTCGACTCAGAGAAGGCACAGGTCTCTGTGACTGCGGCGTTGGCCCAGACACACTAGACCACATCCTGTATAACTGCAGTCTAGACCAGAGAAGGGACGGAAGAAGTGAATTATTCGACAGGCTAGCCCTGAAGTTCTGCTCCCTACCAAGAGACGAAAAGCTCTTGACGGGAGACCACAAAAATCTGTTTTCAACATTTGCCCGATCAGCAGTCTTTCTGGATGACTGACGGAGTAACAACATCTAATTAAACCCAGGCAATCGCCCTATGGCAATTGGTAACCTGGGGAGGGGCAAGGGGAAGGAACCTCACTGGGGGGGGAATTCTTCTGCACTCCTCTCGGCCGAGTCCCGCTCTGCCTTAATTTTCAAAATTTTCATAATTTTCAAAATTTTCAAAATTTCTTACGGTATAAAACTGCCATTAAGATAATCCTTGCATACCGTGCATAGTATTCTCACTCACGAGATGCGGAGCTGGCTCTGCTCTATACTTTATCTCATTAACACGTGGTTGTGTCACTATGTGCTATATGTTATGTGGTGACAGGCAAGGAGATCGGCAGAGATGCAAAGCTCCAAGCTTGAATCAGGATTAGCATTATAGGAATAAGTAAGCAAGCTCTGAGATTGGCAGAAGTGCTGACCTCTGCGCTTGACTTGGGAATTAGTCTGAACTAGGAACTTGTCTGTCAAGCATTAAGATCGGCAGAAGTGCGGATCTCTACGCTTGGCGTAGGAAAACGCTAATAAGTAAGGAACAAGTGAGGAACAAGTGAGGAGCTCGGCAGAAGTGTCGTGCTCCATACTTGAATAAATCTACTCGGCAGACCTTGGGACTAGCAGGAGTGCAAACCCCTCGGCTCGCTTGAGGAACTAACTACCTTGAATAGGAATTAGCCTAATAAACCCGGTGACCAGCAGAAGTGCAGATCTCCGTGTTTGACTTGGCGACCACTTTTAGTTCTAAAAGCCAGAAGATCGGCAGAAGTGCTGAACTCTGTGCTTAAAAATCAGGATAGCTTGACAAGTTCGGAGATTTGCAGTAATGCAAAGCTCCACGCTTTTAAGAATAAGTTTGACAAGTACGGAGATCGGCAGAGGTGCAATGCTCCACGCTTGATTTCTAGATTTTTAGTTTTTATTGTATTATGTGTGGACGTCTATGTTATCGTCTTAAATGGTCATTAACCCAACGTGGTGGAGAGACATGCCCAACAACCATGGCTCTTCACTAAATTCCAAATTCAACAATAGAGACCCTATGCGCGGTTTCTAGCCTTATCATGTTTTATAACTTAACGATACTAGACCAGAACCAAGGCTGTGGCGGAGTTAACAGTTGATGGTAGTAGAGCATAGATGGACCATAAGCCGAAAGGTAGGTGGGTTGAAGGCTCGTGGATTTTTCCTGTAAGCAAATGGGCCATGCGTGCATATTATCTTACTAAGCAGTCTAATTGTTGTTTCTGATTTCTGATCTATTAGGGATTCGGGGAAATGGAAGTCGTTGATAAAGAAGTGGCAGAAAAAGAGGAAGAAGGACGTTTATCTAATCAGGTGCATTTGAGTTCTAGAAGTTCTACTGTATCTCAAAGGGAAAAGTATGGATATTTTAAATTTCGCGCTGCCCGAATGCCCTAGGAGCGTGCGCAGATGGCTCGGCAGATGGCCAAAAGGGTTAGCGCATAGAATCTGCGCGGCAAATCTTAGTTCCCGAATACGGATAGCTCAAGTGCATTTGGGGGTGTGATCCCAGACAGCCAATCGGCTGAATGAAGGGGGAAACCCCTTCAGGTGCGTGGGAACGGAATTCCCACGCACGTCGAGGTTGCAGGTTTTACGCACGGGTACTATGCAGTGCGTAAAACAAGATAAATGATAACTTTCACAAATATATTAGTATCTCCGAAACTAATCGATCTTTTCACGTAATTCTTTCGCAGATCGATCGAGGATGCCTTCGTAGATCGCAAGGAAGAAGCCGGAAACCGAATTAGGTAAATGAAAACTATTTATTTCAACGTTTTAAGTATCTTGGAGAAGATGCAAACGCGACAATTAAAATAGAAAAATTACAACTTCAGATTATTTTCAAATTAAATGGCAATGTTCAAGAACAACATTGCAGTGCAGGACAAAGGTACCGACTTGTCCATGCAAAATTCTGGAGAGTCTGACGAACGTCGTGTATTGAAAAACGGCTTGAGAATTTGGACTATGTACTGACTGCACTGCAGGGTAAAGAATTAAAAATTAAAATTACAGTAAAACTGGAAAACTGACCACCAGTCAGTGTATTGTTTTTTCTAGTGTACATTTCCTTTATAAAAATTCTCTGTATAGTGACCATGACCACCTGTCTATTGTGTACAGCGACCAGTGTGTGTTGTCTTTTTTGCAATTTTTACATCGTCAATGTACCTTAAAAAGTGACCAGATAACAGATCGAGTAACGTTACATCTTGCTTTTACCCTTGGACATGATGATTCTGTACTTTTTTGGTTTTGTGGTTTTTTACTACCTGCATGTATTACAATCTTGACGTATCAGTGCGGTATACATGTTCATTATTTTATTTTAATTCGGGCATTATTTTTTGGTGGTCATTCTTAACATGTTTCACTGTATATTACGTGTACTTTGGTGTCAGTAACATCAAAGGAACAAAAATGGTTCGTGTCCCGTTAGTACTAAGTCAATTGGTTTGCTGCTCATGGAATTTTCCTCAGCAGAAAAGTCCGCACGTGGAATAATGACCCACAAGTGTATGATAAAGTAGATGATTGCGTGAAAATCGTCTGCTTAGCAGATGCGTTTGTTGAAAATGGTTTGCCACAGTGCGCACACTCCGTTTGTTGAAACTAATCTGGAGAAACGATGTTAGACAAACAGATTTTGTGAAAGCCGTTTGTCGTTTGTGGTTTTTTGTTTGTAGTTTGAAGTAGTCGACTCTACGTGCTTTAGGAGACTAATGGCCAGTTGCATCAGCAAAGTTTAATACTTATTAACTTTTAATTAAGTACTGCGCCTTAATTTCTTAAAGCCCCTAAACCAACCAATCATTGAGTACCGAAATACAGTAGTTTGGTGCGATCTAGTTAAATGAACGCCAAATTAGGCAACAGCTATCCGATTATTGTATTCAGTGATTAAAGCATGCTAAAAGCTCTTAGTCAAGTTCTCAATTATTGATTACGCAAATTGCCACAAACCCTCGCGTTTGTTTTAGTTCTATTAAAGGTGTACTTTGTCGGTACGCTTAACGATCTGGTAATTAATATTAAATGAAATTAAATTTCAGCTTCAACACTGCATGCGTTAACCTAGTTCCGTGATAGTATTAATACAATCAGGCACAAAATAGTCCGATGTAATAAATTTGGAACCTTAATTAAAACGGTACATTCATCCACATTAATCTATTGGGCATTTTAAAAAAAAAATAGTGCTAAAGTTAAACTGGCGCATTAGAGCTTTCTTCCGAAGTTTGCGATGCTGCGGAATTTTTCAGCACTCATAAAAAGTTAATTGCTTAGAAAGTTGCCATTAATTTAATGTCATTGAACGGATTTTTACTGCAAACAACCGAAATTACAGCATTATTTTCCACTAACATTTTTTTGAGAGACTGTTTGCCCATTGTCTGTGGATTTTTTTCCGGGGGGAATGAACATTCATTCGAGGCAGCTAATATCTTACTTTCTCGGTTTTTATTAAGGTAAAGATGATGCCTACCAGGAACTGCAAATTATACACCTAAGACTAATTAATTGAGATGATGGTGTTACGCTGCCTCATTTATTTTTTTATTTCAAATCGATGCCATACGCACGAAAATTGTCAGATTGTAAATTCACAGAATTGTTTGCATTTTAATTTATTTGGTCAATGCCAGGATTTCGACATTGTTTTGAATCAGTTGTTTAGATTTATCAGATATTAAATTTATCACACTGAAAAAGTGTTTTCATCCCAGAGTCTAACAACTTGAAAGGTATATTTCACCTGTTCCCTAGACAGTTCCCTAATCAAATCTTAGCAGGGACCCTTTTTTTTCAATTTCAATTCAATTAAACTAATAAATATAGATTTTAGAGATATGTTTTCCTAGTAGGAAATAGTTCTAATCTTAATTATCTCAGTTGTGTTTACACAGGATTACCATGCAGTTAAGTATATAATAATAATGGAAATATTGGCCATCTTTAAATTTAATACAATCCTTAACTAATTTCTCATTACGGTACTCTGCAAATATAAAATACGGCAATCACTGCTAGCTTTGATGCTATGCGGGACAACCTCTTTATAGGGGCACTTGCTGTATATTCAATTCAATTCTATACCCTGCAGGCAGTACATGGTACCATTTGGCAGGGGGGATCAATATACAATTTGAGCCAGACTAATCAGTCTGGTCATGATGGACCCCGACATCACAATTTAGTTATATTTCCCGTATTTGGGACTTTAACAAGAAGGATGGGATGGGAATAGGATAGGATAGGAAGACGGTCATGGCCGATTTAATATGGTTACTATCACAGCACTCGCCTGGAGAAATTGTGGGAAACCATGAAAACCACAATCTAGGATAGCCTACCCGGGAATCGAACCTAAGTCTACCGAATGCTAATCACTAAGCAGCTTCTTTTAAGAAAACATACTGGATACCCACTTCAGAAGTGACGCAACTTAAAAAGTATCCATTTATAGTTTCAAGACGCTGTTGATTTAAGCCACAATTTTAGAAAAAAATTCACGTTCCCAGAGTTTCGACAGATACGATTTCAAAACTTGCTTTGTCGGAAAATTAAAAACATGGTTTTGTCACTTTTGCTGCAAAAGTCATTTTCTCCAGATTTTGATTTTAGATGGAGTTTGATGCAATACAAGGAAATGAACCAGCGATTTGCTTTTGCTCAGTCCAAGCAATTGGAATATGTTGGCTTTAGTGTACAGTATAGATAACTTGCATGTGACGTCACGCAGCTCGTGTGCGTGGCTAATGTGACTTGGTTTACACTACGGGCGTGTTTTGGGGTACCTGAATCTGAGAAAAGCGGCGCTAATAAGGCACATCATTCTAAAAACTAAGAAAATGCCTGATTATATGCTAACACTCCCCCATGAATGGATTTTTTATCCGAAAGTAAATATGTTGGTGCTGTTTTGCCATAGAAAATCACATTTTGTGTGATTTTTCTCGTTTATGTCTAAACTAGCGGAAAAACCCGGCCTTTCCCGGGTAAAAATTGTAGTTTGATTTTCTAATCTCTTTTATGCGATCAGGAGTTAGATTTAGCTGTCCTTTGTCTCCAAAAGATGGCGCTATATGATCCGGATACATCCCGAATGGGGACGGGAAACTTGTTTGATATCCGGGAAACAGATTTATGGCCCTGGAAAAATTAAAAAATGTTTATGGTCTTGGAATTCCCCACGGAATTCACGCTCCTGAAGGGTGTGCCATGAGTGGCCAATCATATGGATACCACCCTCAATGCCACCCAGATTGCCAGCCAAAGATGGCGTCGTTTTCCATTTTATATATATATAGATAAATAATTAAATTAAGGAATAATGCAAAATGATATATGGAACGAATACTTCTGCACGTGCAATTTAGCAAAGGCAATCATTTTTGCCACAGTACATGCATGTATAATTGCGATGTACCCCAACTTGTCTGATCTAGGCGGAGCCAGCACGCATCGTCTGCTTGTGAAAGTTATCTATAGATCATAGGACATAATCTGTAAAGTGCCATCTTTTAGGCAGAAAATGAATCTCGATTTCCTTATTACCTCTTTTAAAGATGTCAGATAGGACTAACTGTTTGATATCGTCAAAACCAATATTTATTTAGACTTATTATCCTGGCTATTCAACCATGCACTCAGGGAGCTGATCAATGGCAATGACATGTAGTGACCTGTAGAAAAGTTCTGAAACTATATGGAGCAATCTACAGCTGTAGTGATTCCTTCGGGCGCTGCTGTTCGCCTCATCTGATTTCCACTTTAGGAAATCTCATCTTTAAACCTGGACTTAAAATCGTGATATAAAGCAAGTAATAAATCTGGAAGGTTCATCAAGAAAACCCATCAGTTTTCTCCAACTCGACTTGGCCTACTTGATGCGCGCTGGAAAAACAACTTGCTCCTATTCTATGAGTGCAATCTTTTACAAAAAGCACATCCTTTTACACTGGTTCAACTTCCTGCGCATAGACGAGAGCAAACCCAAGTAATCCAAGTTTCAAGCACGGAACAAAAAACATCAATTTCTCGAGAAGATCTTGGATTTCCGTAGGAAAATCTAGGAGCTTTTTTCCAACTTGATGTTTTTTCTTTCTTTTTTGCGCCGTATCTATCTGATTGACTGTAAGCATTTCAATGCAGTCGCTAACATAAACTATTTCGTAAAACTAGTTTATAGTGGAAATGCATTAGAGAGTCCCAGCAAATAGATGGGAATTCCCTTACGTAAATCTTGGGCTTGCTGCTAGTTAAATAGACACATGATCAGTAAATAATCTACAAGTGGGTCTCAGAACACATGAATTTCAGCGTGAGGCATATACAGTACACCGCTGCTGAGAAAAAATATGCAATTAAGAGGATGTATCAACTATTCATTATCAAAAAAAGTTTTTCGAAGATAGTTAGAGACATGAAAAAAATATTTTAAATGACTACATATACTTTTGTCTATACACTCTACAAATAAAAGAATACCAAATAAAACCTTTTGATGTTCTTTCCTAGATTGCTAAACCAGGAGAGCCTTTTTTGGTACTTCGAAAAACCCTAGAAAAGGTACTTTTTCAAGAATCTTCCTAAATGTTACAAATAAACAAATGAGGTCCAATACACTCAACCCTTTTAATGGTTCGTTTTAAATGCAAATGATTTTTTTACAAATTAAAAAGGTACTTTATAAATTGAAATGGTTCAGAATAAAGGATGATTTTAAGAGGCAATTCTTTTTGGAATATTTCAGTTCACGAAATTCTGATCAGTATCATCCATTCCAAAGTAAATATGTGATCACGAGGTGTGAAATTTCTGAAGAGTATCCTCCGAGAACCTTCAGAACTATGGAACCTTCCTTGAAGGCCAGTAATGCTGATTTGGTCGCCATTTTTATTCAAGGTGCTTTGAAACATTTTTATGAAAAAATTGAAGGAGCTTTTCCGAAGAACCTGGAATGAACCTCACATTTCTTAGAGTGTAGTTAACTAAAAGAATCTCAAAGATTCCCTAGGCAACAAATCAGCTTATGACTAGACAAGATACCATGGCAGTGTCTTAGTATTTTATATTAGCGTTATTTTTGATATATATTATCCTCTAATATCTTAAGACACTTGCCTTTTCCAATAAGGTAGTTGTTGACCGAATTTGTGCGTGGGTTGCAAGTAATCCATACACCAGTAAACCGCACGAAGTTTTGTCACGTGATTTATGTGGAGTAGAGATCATTTGGGAGATCTTGTCTTCAACTATTTATTCAAGAGGATCCTTGTTGTCCCAGAATGAGCTTAAGATGAGAAATTAATTATTCACGGAGACATTTTATAGTAAATTTTATCAAAATCAACACTCCAGGGATTGTTGAAAAAAATACTAGACTGTTTTGCCATTGTGGCACTCAAGATTTAATCTACCTTAATTATTAATTATCAGAATGCAACTAAGTTGGACGAAAATTAGCCGGAAATTGCTGCCCATTTTTTGAAAGGTTGTTGTTTTATGCGAAACTAATTTATCAGGGCAAGCATATGCCAAACTATTTTAAGTACGCAAGTTTTTTTTAATTATTTGGTGTTTTGAAAACTATAAAATTCAAGTTTTCTGATCACGTGTATCTGACCTATTTATGTCAGAATATGGAATATGGTTTCGTTGCTCATGGTAGATGGCGTCACCAGTAACGTTCTGAAAATGAGCAAGTCTGCACAAATGCTCTCAGAAAGTCAATAATAATTAAATGTAACCGTTTCTGGGCGGTGACGAAATGACAGGAAATGCATTTATTTGATTGCGTTTTTGTAAAAAAACACCAAATAATTTCGCCATTTTTGCAACGATATTACTGAATAGATTCTGGCGATGCAAGGAAACAGAAATAAAAGAGTCCCGCAACCGTTAATCGTAAAAAAATTCTTGCCGTTGGTGCAATTATATTAAAATGCGCTTATATTATCCTGAAAGTGATGTTGCTAAGATATACTGTAAATGTCAAGGAGTAATATTGAGTGCAACGAATTCATTTTTCTCCATTACGAATGAAAATGAAATGCGCTGCAATGATATTCGAGCGAGTACAAATCTTACGTTATTGAATCTTATTTTCTTTTTTACTAATAGCTTTTAATAAAGAGCAACAAACGCACATACAGTTCAGTACATCATGTACATGTACAGTACATTTCACTAGCAGACGACAAGCCGACGACGCGGTCTTGCCACGCCCAGATCAGACATAGTGGGGCTAACGTCCCCAAAAGTCATTTTTGTAGCAGAATGCATGAATTAGACTGTTTCATTCAAAGTGGAGTGGACCCCACAACACGCCCACAATGTAAACCGAGTCACATTAGTCACGCCCACGAGCTGTGTGACGTCACGTGCAAGTTATCTGTAAGTGTACAGGGTGAAACTTAACTGCTGCTGTCTTGAATTTTTTAATGTTAAAACAACGCAAAGCAGGTATTTTTTTATAAATCACATAAATTTGTGCAAACACTTTCCTATATTTCAGATTTTAACCAGAAAATCAGACTTTTTTTGAAAATTTATTAATATTCCATTTCTTGGCGACCTTTTTAAAAATATTTTTTAAAAATTAGTAATATAGGTCTCATGTCAATGTAATTTCAATGCTGTCAATGCTGAAAATCAGACCTTTTTTCCTTTGAAAATTTATTAATTTTCCAGTCCTTGGTGATTTTCATCGCAATGATACTTTTTAAAAATTCGTAAATATTTACAAATCTTTTATACCTTAAATACCTTCTGTTGATTCTCAACCAAGACAGTGACTGTTTAGAGGGACCTATCAACTTTGCGTGTTCCTATGTCTTGCACCATTTGCCTAGGCCTGAGTTTGCATTTCCCGTGATGGATGCACTGCCAGTTCTTAAACGAAGTTGAATCAATCGTCGATGCAGACATAAAATCACGCAACCAAATACGATAAATTGTTTAGTTCTGCTTCTATGGAGAACTTGCGAGTAGAGTGCAGCGAGATAAATACATAGACTTCGCCGTATTCATCTATCAAGTTTACTTACAACCAAATGAGTTGCTATGAACTCTACATACTTCTTCCTCGGCAATTTCCCTATAAAATGCTCCAATTCCAAATTGGAAGATGTTTTCCAATCTTGAAGCACTCGGATGCAGCGAGTCTTTCGATTAACTAAGAAATTAATTCTCAGTATGGCATACACCTTCTACATGTACATGCACTCTTAAGAAATTTGAGGTTCACTCAAGGTTCTACGGAAAGCCTCCTACTTTTTCTCCTCATAAAGATGCTCCGAAAAACCTCAACTAAAAATGACGACCAGATCAGCATTACTGGCCTTCAAGGAAGGCTCCATAGTTCTAAAGGTTCTTGGAGGAACCTCTTCAGGAATGTCACACCAATTGAAATTTGAATTCCAAAGCCAGAAACTTTCAGTGTTGTGCGCAGTTTCTTTTTATGCTTAACTGTTGGATTGAGGAAATCGGAGTCCGAAAATACATGTAACACCAATGTTAAGATAATTTTTTTTGGATGATTTCAATTTACTCCATTGTAATGTTTTCATTGTGAAAACGAATTGCTGTTAGGTCGAATAGCTTCTATCGTCCTGAAAATGTATACTTCTGTTTAGATGTTTTTGCCATATGATGTACAGTAAAAACTGCATTGTTTGGCTGAATAAATTGAACGTTTTAGGTTAGGTTAGATGAAGTTATTGTGCCCAATAATATTCAATCTATAGCAGTTGTACATCCTAAGTATAGCACTACATTTTCAGGACGAATACACATGCAACCACGTGGATATTTATATTTTAATTATAATTACCGACACTTTCTTGCATTTGGATATTTGTTCCAAAATTTGAACGTTTTAGTTCAATTTACTGGATTACAACAGCTATGTTTTCGTAGTCAAAACATAACAATCACGTACCTACTTCGGAATGGATGATACTGTTCAGGATTTTGTGAATTGAAATATTCCAAAAAGAATTGCCTTTCAAAATCATCCTTAAAAGGGTTCAATATATATTGAAACTTTTCAATTTATAAAGAACCTTTTTAATTTATAAGTAACCATTACCATTTACAACAAACCTTTAAAGGGGTTCAGTAAATTGAACCTTATTTGTGTATTTGGAACCTATTAGAAGGTTTTAGAAAAATAACCTTTGTTAGGGTTTTTGGAATTACAGTAGAACCTCCGTAAGTTGACCACCCAAGGGCGAAAATAAAATGGTCTACATAGGGAAGTGGTCAACATATGGAGAACGTATGCTTTTATTGGAGAATAGCATAAAAATCATACATAGGATAATCAAAATGCGTTAAGATTGCACATGGTTTAATTAAGAAAAAGTGTCAATCTTGGCCTGTTTCTTATTCTTATTAAAAATGTAAGTGGTAAAAGCCTGGGCATTTATCTACAGCAAATGACTAGCTGCATTATTAAGTGGTTGATGTTCTTTTTTTTTGGGGTCTCTAAATTAAGGAGATAATTTTCCTCCTTTTCTGTTGCTGATCTGCATTTTCCATTCCATATCTCTTGCTAACACCAAAATGTTCTGCCACCTTT